>PVJI01012785.1:0-49707 GCA_004026765.1 Micronycteris hirsuta | reverse complement strand
CATACATCTTTTTCTCATTTCTCTAATAGGTCAGAGGTTCCTTTTTTTTTTTTTTTTTTTCTTTTTTCTTTTAATCCTCACCTGAGGACCTGCATATTGATTTTAGAGAGAGGGGAAGGGAGAGAGAGGGAGAGAAACATCGACGTGAGAGAGAAACATAAATGCTTACCTCTCGTATGCCCTGACTGGGGACTGAACCCACAACCTAAGCATGTGCCCTGACCAGGAATTGATCTCAAGACCTTTCAGTTTATAGGACAAGGCTCCAACCAACTGAGCCACGGCCAGGGCAGGTCAGAGGTTCCTAACCTAGGGACTGTGGATAGAATTTAGAGGTCTGTGCATTTGGATGGGGAGAAAAGTGCCTTTATATTTAGCATGTCCTATGATTATGAATGTCAGTGACAGTCCATGGTGGTATTAGCAGATATTTTCCTTCCATACTGCATTTGTTTTAATACTTTAAAAATCATTTATGTTCATCACTACTTTGAAATTAAGCCTATCATTAGATCTACTGGAGACATTTAATTTATTACCGTGTAGTACATATCACACTGTGCCACATATTTGGTTGTTTAATATATTTTTTAAAGATTCTATTTATTCTTAGAGAGAGGGAAGGGAGGGAGAAAGAGGGGGAGAGAAACATCAGTATGTGGTTGCCTCTTGTACGCCCCTCACTGGGGACCTGGCCCGAAACCCAGGCATGTGCGACCCTTTGGTTCACGGGCCGGTGCTCAATCCACTGAGCCACACCAGCCAGGGCTAATATTTTGATAATATAATTTGTTTCTTATATATTTTGTTTTATGTATTTAGGAACATTCAAGGATTGCCAGACTACTGAGGGCTTTTGTGCCTCAAAAAAAAAAAAAAAGGCCAGATCCCCTTTGTAGAATGAGCACTAATAGGAAGAAGGAAGTGGAAAAGGGAATGGTAAGAAGGGGAAGAGAGTTTTCCTGAGAAAGCAAAGTATGTCTGGAGAGGGGCTCAGAGTGGGACAGAGGTTATATAGGGGTGTTCTGTGATTCTTCAGCTTGGTTGAGGACAGACAAAAGAAAGCAAATTGCCTTAGAAAAAGTGAGATAAAATTATGAAAAACTTTCATGTCTGAAGAGAATGGGAGCCAAGGCAGGCAAAGAAGGGGCGGGCACCTAAGTGTCCTCTTTTGGGAGTGGTGCTCAGGCTGTGTGACCAGGAAGCTGGGAGGAAGAGGCCTTCCAGAAGCAGAGGCTTCTGGGGGCAGGGCAGTCTGGCAATCCCAGCTTCCTGTTGTTGCTACCCCTGGGAACCTCGCCATATTGCCCTTGGCCAAGACCCAGCTTGAGCTGTGGCAGCCTGTTCCCAAGGTCAAAAACTAAATTAAAGATATAGGGTGAACCTCCCTCCAACCTCCACCCGGGCCTCCCACTAGCCCACTAGGGGTCACTACTACCACCTCCTTCCCTCAGCACGATGAAAAGTGCCCTGGAGCTGGCTGGAGGCAGCCATGCCTCAGCCCCCACCAGGCCAGAAGAAGTGAAACAAGCTGTGGTTTTTGACCCTCTTCCAGTTTCACTGACTCCCGAGATGGTTTAGGTTTCAGACTGACTGTTTGTCCTTAGAGTTCCCATACCCCACTGCAACAGCTTCCATTACACAGCAGCCCTGTGAGCAGTTATTTTCTCCACAGAGAAACAGAGACCTGAGACCTCCTCTTCCCACCTCTGCTCACACGGGGGCTGATCTTTGCTCCCTGGACCTCCAGCCCAGCTACGTGCCCACTATGCACAGCAGCGGCCCCAGGAAACTGATTTGGCAGTTTACTGAACGGTCTCAGACACCAGTTCTCGAACCTAACAAGCCCTCTGCATTTCTGGGGACTTCACTCCTTCACCTCCACTCATCCAAAACTCTCCAGTTTGAGGTTCTCTGTTTCGGTTTCTGGCTTCACCACCTAACCAAACCTGGACTGTAGAGCTCCACTGATATTGTAGCCACTAGCCACATGTGGCCACTTCCATTTAAATTAAATTAACTTTCCAATGAACAGTTGTCTGAGATTGGGAGTTTCTGGCACCCTGGCAACCCCTACTGTACTCCACAGTCAGCTCTGAGTCTGTCTCCCATTAGCCAGCCCCTCCCACATGGTCTGCCCCCCCCAAAAAAAAAAGATTTAAAAATAAAAAATAAATTAAAATTCATTTTCTCAGTCATACCAGGCACATTTCAAGTGCTCAGTAGACACCCGTGGCTAGTGGCCGCCGTTATTGCACAGTGCAGCTAGCGAACATTTCCACTCGCACAGAAAGTTCTCGAGAAGTTATCCCCTCAGCCACCCCATCTTGCCTAGGTCACTGCAAGAGGCTTCTACTCAGTCTCCCTGACCCCCGGATCTTCTTCCCTATGCAAAGCAGTATTTCTAAAATGCAAATGTAGTGTTGCTGCTCCCTGGTTTAAATCCCTGTGTGGCCCCTGGCATTCTCACACACAGGCCCACACCCACAGACACGGCTCCTTGGCCTGAAAACTGTGACCCTGTGATCTGCCCCTGTTCTCCTACCACCTTGTCTCTTGCCAGGGGTCCTCATAGACACTGTAACTCAGCTACAGGAACCTATCCTTGACCTTTGACCTTCAGAGGCAGTACCCTCAGGCTGTCCTGAAAGCCCCAGTTTGTGAACGTGGAAATGATGGCATCCACTGGCTTTTTCCCAAATCATACTTCCTTTGTTTTGGTTTGGTTTTATTTTTTTTAATATTTTTTATTTATTTATTTTTAGAGAGGGGAAGAAGAGGGAGAGAAACATCAATCTGCGGTCACCTCCCGTGCGCCCCCCACAGGGGCTCGTAACCCAGGCCTGTGCCCTGACCTGGACCAGCAACTGCTTGGTTCGCAGGCCGGCGCTCAATCCATTGAGCCACACCAGCCAAGACTGTTTTGTTTTTAAATGTACAAGTCACATTTCCTGTGAGTCATGTTTCCCGTACATATATTTGCACTACAAGTGAACTGCCCCTCCAGCTTTTACAAAGGTTTTCTTGAACTTGAATAATTTTGGCATTTGCCAGGGGGTTCACAGTAAGAATTTCAGGAATTGATTTTTCTCACTTCTCTACAGAGAGCATGCCGAACATGTCCGCAGCAAGAATCTGGATCCAGGCCAGATTCAATAATTTGTTCGTAGTTGATATGTAGATACATAGTTTCCGGGAACCGCTTCCTTTTGTAAATTGTTTTCAGATTTTATTTATTTTTTAGAGCTAGAGGAAAGGAGGAAGAAGGAGAGGGAGAGAAACATCAGTCAGTTGCCTCTTGCACACCCCCAGCTGGGGACTTGGCCCTGGCACGTGGAAACCTTTTGGTTTCCAGGCTGGTGGTGCTCAATCCACTGAGCCACATCACCCAGGGCCAGTCACTTCTTTTTTAGACCTTTGCCCTTTTCTTCACTTCTCCCATCAGTGTCATGAGTTGGCCTTTGTTTTGAGGTCTTGCCTTCCCCATCTGCTCCCACGGAGGAATAAAGTCACTCTGAAACTCTGGGAATAGAGGACCAGCCTCAGTGACATGTGTCTGCCAGGCTTGAGCAAGGCTCCCATCTTGGCTCAAGACTCCCTCCCTCCCTCCCCCAGTGTGTGTGTGTGTGTGTGTGTGTGTGTGTGTGTGCGCGCGCGCGCTGTATTCCCTCTCTGTGCACTTGCCCTGATAACAGGTGGATGACATGGTATTAGAATCATGAGGAAAAGGTCCCTCCTCCTAGTCTCACCTTCTTCAAGGCAGGACTTATCTTCATTTCTGTACTCTTAGCACAGAAAATACTCTAATTCTTTATTAAATGAATGGTTGAATGGAAAACTGGAGGCTTCTTTTGCTCACGCCTGCCCATTGACCTCTTCTGTTCTTTGAAAGCACTTACATTCTGACCTACTCATTGGATATCCTGCTTTTTATGCAAATTGCCTGTCTGCCAAACTAGATTCCAAGACCCTTAAGGGCATGTCTCCCATTTTGTTTAACCTCAGCATCTGGCAGCCAACAGTGGGATTTGTTAAGTTTCCCAGCAGGTGAAGGCCCAGGGTTGCTGTTGGACGGAGAGGGGTAGACAAGCCCAAGAGCTGATTGACCCACAGTGTTTTGCTTTGCTTTCCAGGGGGCTGTTGTGGTTCGGACTACAAGCAGTATGTGTTCGGCGGCTGGGCCTGGGCCTGGTGGTGTATCTCTGACACTCAGAGGTAAGGGCCTGGGGGCTCAGGGGATCTGGTGGGCAAAGGCCTTTCCAGCCTTCCTCTTTCACCCCACAGGTCAGCTAGGGCATCTGCCACTTGCCACATTTCATTCTGGGTGTGGGGGGGTCTCCTAAGAAACAGGCAGAATGGGTTGCAGAGGGATGCTGGAGTTTTGTCCGTGGGCACCTTTTCCTTAGCGGGTGTGCTTTTTTCCAATGGAGGTTTTACTTCTGTCCCAGAGAATTCAGGGTCCTACCCAGGGAGAATCCTAATGCCCTGATTCTAGCTCAAAGTTATTTGTGAAGCCTTAATTATACACCCTGTTCGGAGTGCGTCTAGGGAGGGAAGAAAGGCTGAAGAGACCCCTTATGTGCACCTCACTTTTGCAGGCCCCAGGAAAACGCAGGCAGCGGCTGAACAGCAGAGAATAGATGCAGAGTCTGAAGTGGCTCTCTGACAGTGATTGGTTAGAGAGGGATGGAGATCCAAGGAATTAGCGCCAAGGTGGGCAAGACAAGTCTGGACCTCCTAAATCAGTGTGGAAAGACTAGAGGAAGGGATATTGCAGCTCCCCAGAGGGGCCACCGTCAGACTATACCTGCTGGCTCCCCAGAGCCTGTGGCAGGACCAGATTTGACTTGGACCTTTCCTGCCACCCTCACTGTCGACCCAGAAGGAGATAAGGCATGCCAGCCACCTTTCCACCATCACTGCCTTCCTGACTGTGGGGGGTTGGGGGAGGGGCCCAGATCCTTCCAGGCCAGGACTCAGGCAACAAGGGCAGCACAGCTGTGAAGGCGTGGCATGTAGGGGCAGGGGGTGTCATCCTGAAGGAGAAGTGATGGAGATTCCAGTGGAAATCCCCCTCCACCCGAGCCCCACCAGACAGCAGGGAGAAGTCCCGTGGGTGCTCCGAGCTCTCAGTGTGTCGGGCTCCAGGGAGCCTGAGGGTGTCAGCTAGGGTCAGGGCATGGGAAGCATGTCTCAACATCAGTGACTGTCTAGTAACCCCATCCACTTTCCCCTCACTTTGCTCTGCCTGGGTAGGTCCTGGGGCACTCTGCTGGCCCAAGTCCAAAAGTGTCAGATAATAATCAATACTGGTCACAACTTTCTCTCAGGAGGCTCCTAGGCACTCTTGACTGGACCAGCTGGCCTGCCAGAAACCATGGGTTGTCCTTTCCAGAGACACTGCCAGCCCACCCCATATGCCATGCAGTCCTGGGACAACAGAATATCTTGTCTGAACACCTCAATGTACAGCCAGGCCCAGAGAATTTCGACTTGCCCAGAGACCAGTCCCACGTGGGCATCCACTGCTGGGGCAGCAATTCTGCAGCTTTCTCCACATCCTTGGTCCCCCCTCCCCCCGCCCCCAAGACAGGGCCAAGCTTCTCTGACAGCAGGTTTGGAAGTGCGGGGTGGAGGGCCTTATACTTTGTCCTAGGAAACTGATCTCACACATCCAGGCTTAGCATCCTCTCTGTGGTCCCAGTTGCTGAACAGTCTGAGTCTGCAGCCCTTCTCATTGGGCCCTGTTCTGGGGACAGCCCCTTCAACCCCTAACCTGCTTGGGGGACATCTCTACGAGATGAGGCCTTTATTTCCCTAGGCCAGCAGGAGCCTCTCAGGTCAGAGTAGAGGCTTCTAAGCCAGCCTGGATCCTCTGCGTCCTTTTCAAGGTACTTTCCACAGCCATCCTACATGTCACTGACTCTCAGTGTCAGTTTTTCTTCTCCAGGCTTCTCAGTTAAAGTCCTTCCTGCTGCACTCTGCTGCCATGCCCTGTACTGTCACGGTGTAGGCAGCTCTCTCCTTACCTGAGCAATTTCTCCAAATCTGGCATCTGAGCTGCAGCCTCCCGTCTTCACTCCTTCCTTCCCTTCCTCCTCCCTTCCCTCCTTCCCTCCCTCTCTCCTCCTTCCCCAGAAGAGAGTTTGGTGGGTTCCTGTCTGAGCCAGGTCTATAGTCCTCTCAGGCCCAAGGGTGCTAGAGTTAGGGGCTTGAAAGAAGGCAGCCTTTGCACATCTGCATGGCCGGAGCCCCCAAGGGCTGGCATGTGAGAATTGAGGTTGGAGCTCCCCATCACCCCTCATCCCAGCCCACCTGCTTCTGCTCCTCCAGCCTCAGTCTCTGTCCTCCCTTCCTCTGGTTCAGGGAAACCTTCCACGCTGTCCACAGCCTGGCCTCTGCCTAGACCACTGCCCTGCACACATCCTCGCGCACATGCTGCCCTAGGGAGGCCCAGCCAAGGCGGGCCAAGTAGCTTCCAGGTGCCCTGTTTTCTTTGCCATGACTCTTCTCCTCTTGTGCCCAGCATTGGAAATTCCAAAGTGAATTGCTCTACCATCTCCCAGATTTCCCTGTGAATATTCTGACAGGGGCACACTTTCTCCCCCAGCCTTCCTAGACACCCCACCCCACCCCCAAATAAGAAACTCCAAATTATTCTTTGGGCTTTTCTGGCCCTAAATTGCTTTCTTAGTGATATGTAGCACAGACTTTGAGGGTATGTGCCCCAAGCAGGATTTGGTATTTGCTGTGGCTCATTAATCCCCAGAGTGGCCTCCCCCTCCCAATTTCTGGGAAAACAGGTTTGCCTGTGTTTGGAGTTTGGAGCTGAGGCTAAGTCTCCCAGATCATGCTAGAAATCTCCTGGGGAACAGTGGTAAGCAAACTGGGTGCCCCGTGCACAGGCCTCAGATCATGGGTCCAGGGCATCAACAGGCTTCCCCCCACCCCCTACCCGCCCAGCAGCAGCAACTCCTTGGGAGGGTGCAGGGGCTAGAGAAGAGACCCAGAGGCCTTAGGCCAGCAAGCGGGTGTCTCTGTTCTCCTCCAGCCCTAGGCAGAACTGGCAGTGGGGGGCTGAAGTGTGGAGAGCAACCCTGCCCCCAGACATCAGGCATCCGTGCTTATCTGGTAACCACTGTGTGTGTTTGCTGTGTCCCCTCCTACCCCTTCCTGTCCCTACCTCTCCCTACCCCTGGCTGCTCCTCAGACTGTCTCTGGAGGTTATGACCATCCTGTGTCGCTGTGAGAATATTGAGACGTCGGAGGGGGTCCCGCTATTCGTAACAGGGGTTGCACAGGTAATAACCCACCTGCTTCCTCCTCTGTGTCTAACTTTCTCTCTTCATGCCCTGTGGGGCCTGGCAGGCAGGAGCTGGATGGACTCCCCTCTTGAGAGTGTGCCTCTCTCCCCTCTGCTCCCACCTCTGCTGCTCTGGGCACCAGGATAGGTCCTTATAGATCCCAGCCCCTTGCCCTTACCCATTGGGACTGCGAGTGGGAAAATAGCGAAGGATTCTGGCAGCTCTGCCAAAGTCTGCCAGGGTATCTTACATTCCAAGCCTAAATTGGGAGTGAGGTGAGGCAGGAGACACATGCCCTTAGGTGATAGAGTTGGGTTGTCCGGGTGGGGTAGGTTCAGTCCTGTCTACAGCTGATGAAGTCCTAGTCCTCCAGGTACCAGGGAGCCCTTTGCTAGCCTCTTCTCCAGGCTGACACCCTCGTGTGAAGCCCCAGCCCCCTGTCCTGAAGGGCCAGAAGGTGGGTCCCATGGGGGATTCTATTCACTCAGCCCCTTGGTCCCCTTCAATCTCCCTGACGGGCCTGAGCAAAAAGAGCCTTGGCCATTTCCTGCCCCTAATTCTTTGTTGAAAGGCCTTTGAGCAAATGTCTTGTCACTGGGCTTCAGTTTCCCCATCTGTGAAATGGGGAGGATCATGCCCTCTCAGTGCCTTATAGGGGTATTGGAAAGGCAAGTAAAACAGTATGAGGGCACTTGGGGATTTTTGGAAAAGAAGTGTTAGAGAAACTCAAGCTTTATTATGAATACAATCTCACTTTGAAAAGCAAGTGACCTGGTGTCTCACTCTTCATTGCCATGGAGGTGTAGCTGATGAAATTCGTTCCTAGACCAGAGCATTTAGTAACTCCAAGTGCTCTCTTTGTAATGTGCAGGTTCCCATCTTTGTTTCTTCATTCACCAACTCTCTACTGAGCACATTCTCAGCTCCAGGCACTGTGAATGCCGCAGTGAATATCAGAAAGCCCCTGCCCTGGTCATTGTGGCTCGGTTGGAGCATTATCTCATACACCAAAGTGTTGGGGTCTCGATTCCCGGTCAGGGCACTTATGGGAGACAATCAATCAAAGTTTCTCCCCTCCCCCCTCCCCCGCAAGATTAATAGATACATTGAAGAAAAAAATTTTGTAAGAAAAAGAAAGAGCCCTGGCTGGTGTGTAGCTCAGTGGGTTGAGCACTGGCATGCAAACCGAAAGGTTGTAGGTTCAATTCCCAGTGAGGGCACATGTCTGGGTTACGGGCTAGGTCCCCAGTTGGGGGCTGCGAGAGGTAGCCGATCAATGTTTCTTTCGCACACCAATCTTTCTCTCCCTCTCTTTCTCCTTCCCTTCTCCTCTCTCTAAAAAAGAAATAAAATCTTTAAAAAAAGAAAGAAAGAAAATGAGAAAATATATATTACAAAGCCCTTGCCCCCTCAGAGCCTGCATGCTACTGGGTCCCCAGGCTAGAAGAGACCTAAGTGGCATCTTACCCATTCCCTTCCCTCCGCATGACAATGCCCTTCAGCCTTTTCAGGCAAAAACTGTACCACAAGTCCCTTCCTCACCCATCCTACCATCTCTAATTAGGAAGGGGACCACCCCATCTCATTTGCCCCTTGTAGCCGTGAGAGGACAGGCTCCAGTGCAGAGGCCTGAGAAGCTCGGAGCACTTTATGTGGAGTGAGCAGGGCCCTGGCCTCCCTCAACATCCAGCCCTAATCAGCCCCGTCTGCCTCCAAATCCACTACTATACTTGAAATAACTGCAAATGCCCAGGTCCATTTTTAAACTGGGTGATGTGGATCCTTGAGGCTTCAGATTGTCTGGGCCAGGAAGCTTCACTGTGGCCCCATTCCCAACTGGACCACCTGGGCCCAACCCAGAGAGTAGGCTTCACATCATAGCCTGTTGGCAGATGGAGAGATCAGGCAGGGCTTCCCTAGCAAGGGGCAGATGCAGGATCCCTTCGTCTTGCCCCAGCAGAGGGTATACTCCCAGTCGGCCAGGCTACCAGGCAGAGCTTTCTAGGCAGCCTGCTGGAGCATCCTGGAGTACTGAGCAGACCCAGGGAACAGGTGAGGTCCCCTCGGGGAGGTTCAAGTGGCACCCATGGGCAACCTACGTAGCACAGCCTGGAGTACCAGCACTTACTTGCTGTCCTGTGATGTACACACACAGCTACTCCTGGACTCCTCCCACCCCCTAGCAGCCCAGACGACCTTAACCACTTCTTTAAACCAGGCTGATTTCAACAGAGGACATGTATACACTTGGGTAGCACACACACTCCTTCCCCTGCAGCCACCTGCACCACCCTGCCTTGCTTTCCCACCCATCCCCTTCACACACACTCCCAGCTTTGACCCCTGGGGAATCCTCCCCACCTTCCTCTGCAACAAGATCCCTGGCCAGTCCCAGCCGGAGCAGTGAGGTATTGGACTCTCCCCTCACCCTAGGCCCTAGGCCCCCAGACCTATGCCCCTGTTTTGCATTTCTTGGCAGGATTTCCCTAGAGATTATGACGTTACAGCCCCGCTGCGAGGACGTAGAGACGGCCGAGGGGGTAGCTTTAACTGTGACGGGTGTCGCCCAGGTATAGTAACTCAGCAGCCCTGCGCATGACCGTTGAGCTGCCTCATCCTGTGCTGGGATTTGGGGCGGGAGGAGAGGACGGCAGCCAGGGGCAGTCTCTCTCCAGCACCAACGCCCCCGCGCCCCCTTCCAAAAGAGAGTCATCGCCACTGGAACATGCTCTCTTGGCCACTTGGTCACCCAGCAGAACTAACAGAATACCCCTTTTCTCCTCAGCGGGCCCGCGAGGGACAGAACCAGTGCTGAGGGCTGCTGTCTCACTAACCCAACCCCATTCTTTGCAGGTGTTGGAAATGCCAAGCCCCAGAATCCAGGCCCTGTCCTGTTCCCTGGGTTGGGGGCTGGCGGTGTGGGGACCAGAGGGTGAGGCCATGTGAGGCAGACTGGGCTCCAGAGTTGGAGACTGTGTTATATTCCCAGCTCGGTGCTTGGGTGAAGGCCTTCCTGCCCTAGTGCGCCTCTCAACTTCACAGGCCGGAGAGATTCAACAATGCTGTAGGCCTCTGGTGCGGGGATTATTGGCTTACTACCTCAGGAAGGAAAGGCAAGAGGATGCCCACCCTGGGTGGCACCCCCTGGGCCTGTCCCCTGCCTGCCTATGTGCTCTTTCCTGGTCTGTCTGTCTCTGTCCCTATTGTTCATTGTCCTTTTTGCATTCTCTGCCCCTCAGTCTTCAGGTCTCCCACTTGTGGGGAGCCAGCAAGGGAGGAATTGGCTAATGAGGGACTAGCAAATGGGCTGGAGAGGCAAGCCCCGCATGCCCAGGAGAGAGGCCATATCAGGGTCTGGAGCTGCCAATGAGGATGAAACTTCTAAGTGAAAATTCTTGTGTGCTCTCTGCACTAGAGGCCTCAGACAGACTTCACCCCTTCCACAGCCCCTAGGCCTCCAGGTCTGAGCAAAGAGGGGAGGGACATAGACACTCTCCTCCACACCTGGGTCTGGGGCCTCTGTCAGCCTCCCTCCAGCCTGGCTCAGGCACCTCTGTGCCCATTGGCAGGTGAAAATCATGACGGAGAAGGAGCTTCTAGCCGTAGCCTGTGAGCAGTTCCTGGGCAAGAACGTACAGGACATCAAGAATGTCGTCCTGCAGACCTTGGAGGGGCACCTACGTTCCATCCTCGGTGAGACCCTGCCCAACCCAGGGACCCTCACAGGGTCCCCAGGCCAGGGCCAGGGAGGAGGGCAGGGTGGGGCGGGCGTGGTCCTCCAGGCCCACGGAGGTTTCTAGATGGAAAGCTGAAACATTTTCCCTCGAGTTTTCCTTGCAGAACTTCAGGTGACATGAGTGAAGGGGAGGGCATCTGGGAGGAGGGTGAGGGGCTGGCAGTCTGTTCAGGCACCTAGTGCTACTTGGAAGACTGTTCTCACCCAGCCTAGGCTCTACAGAAGGAAGTGTGGCGCCAAACCCCATTAAGAAGAAACCAGGAAGACCAGCTTCGACTGCACAACCCCTGCATACACTCAGACCTCAACCTGCATGCCGCCTCGCTTTCCTAGCTGGCTAGGGCCCTAGGAAGCCAGCTCATGATCCTTCTGCCCCCAGGGACCCTGACTGTGGAGCAGATTTATCAGGACCGGGACCAGTTTGCCAAGCTGGTGCGGGAGGTAGCAGCCCCTGATGTCGGCCGAATGGGCATTGAGATCCTCAGCTTCACCATCAAGGTGCAGTTGATGGGAAGGCTATAGCCCCTGTGACCATCTGGGAGTGGGGGCACTTGACAGGAGGGGAACCTTTGTGCTTAAAATCATTCTAGAGATGATTCCCCTTCCCTCCCCAGGATGTGTATGACAAAGTGGACTATCTGAGCTCCCTGGGCAAGACGCAGACTGCTGTGGTACAGAGAGATGCTGACATTGGCGTGGCCGAGGCTGAGCGGGACGCAGGCATCCGGGTATGTGGGCTTTCCTTCTCACCCCCAGGGACCGGGAACTCAGGGGTGGTGGAACCATAGTTTCTCAGAGGACCCTCAGCACCTTTTCCTCTTGCTCCTAGGAAGCTGAGTGCAAGAAGGAGATGCTGGACGTGAAATTCATGGCAGACACCAAAATCGCTGACTCCAAGCGAGCCTTTGAGCTGCAAAAGTCAGCCTTCAGTGAAGAAGTCAATATTAAGGTGAGAAGCCATAGGTCACCCGGGTTGGGGCTCAGGGCTGAAGACTCGGCAACCAGCCTCATGCTGACTACGCTTCTGCTGCAGACAGCTGAGGCCCAGCTGGCCTATGAGCTACAAGGGGCCCGCGAGCAGCAGAAGATCCGGCAAGAAGAGATTGAGATTGAGGTTGTGCAGCGTAAGAAGCAGATTGCAGTGGAGGAGCAGGAGATCCTGCGCACAGACAAGGAGCTTATTGCCACGGTGCGGCGCCCCGCCGAAGCAGAGGCACACCGCATACAGGAGATAGCTGAGGGCGAAAAGTGAGTGCTGCTGGGTGCCAGGGGCCGGGGCATCGGTCAGGCCCCTGTGCCTTGCATGCCCTCCTCCACTCTCCTGATCACAGCTTCCTTAGAAGCCCGTTCTCCTCCCTCCCTGCTTACTCACTGTGAAGACAGGAGATTGTTAGGAAGACTGAATTAAAGGAGGTCTGAGGGCCTGGTGTGGCCCTTGGTAGAGAGGGCATCCTGGTTAATCCCATCTTCAATTTGCATCTGGAAGCCCAAAATCTCTCTCTGGCCAGAGCCAGAATGCCAGGGCCCCACCCCCACCACCACCACTGTTACCACCTGCCTAAACAGAGGGCTTGAGGGTTTGCTGCCTCCCCCCGAGGCAAGGCGTGAGGGGCCCCTGGCACTTCCCACTGATTCCACGTGCCTGGACTCCCCCAGGGTGAAGCAGGTCCTCTTGGCTCAGGCAGAGGCTGAGAAGATCCGAAAACTCGGCGAGGCGGAGGCAGCAGTCATGGAGGCGATGGGCAAGGCAGAGGCTGAGCGGATGACCCTCAAGGCTCAGGCCTATCAGAAATATGGGGACTCGGCCAAGTTAGCCTTGGTGCTGGAGGCCCTGCCCCAGGTAAGGCTCCCACCCCAGGCCGGGACTAGCAGGGCACGTGCAGGAATTTCTCTGGACCCTGTCAGTAGCACAGGGACAGGCTGGCTAGAAGAATTAAATGGGGGAGTATTCGGCAGGGGGCAAGAACCCTACGACAGACACCCAGACTGTGGCTTTCAAGTAAGGGCCACCCAGGCTGTTTGGGGTTTAGGTGAAATTGAGAAGGGAGGGAGAGGCCCTGGACAGAACAAGTGGACGGAGTCGGAATCAACCAAGCTGTTCTCCTACCCAATCTCCTAGATTGCTGCCAAAGTCGCCGCCCCACTGACCAAAGTCGATGAGATTGTGGTCCTCAGTGGGGACAACAACAAAGTGACATCAGAAGTGAACCGACTGCTGGCTGAGCTGCCTGCCTCCGTGCATGCCCTTACAGGCGTGGACCTATCAAAGGTATGTACTTCACCAGCTGTGGTGGGATTGCCTGGGTAGCCCGCCGGACTGACCCAGGCGGAGCCGTCATGGGCCCCAGAGCCATGGCCTCATGGCTTCTCCCACCCTTGCAGATACCCCTGATCAAGAAGGCCACCGGCGCACAGGTGTGAGGCTCCCGAAGGCCCACACCCTTCAGCAGCCACCCGCTCCACCCTTCAGCACCTGTTCTGATACCACAGGAACAACAGGAATGTTACTGACTCTGGTGCCTTATTTTGTAGGGACCAGAAGTGCTGCGTGTTCAGGCCTTCTCTGGCCGTCCTCCCTTCTCCGTCTCTCTCTCCTTCCTCTTCTCTACAACACACCCTCACTTTCACTGCCGTACTCACCTGGTGTGTCTCTTCCACCCTCATCTTCTATACATATGTCTCTTCCTTTGTCTGTGCTTTTCTTTCTGTCTTTTCTCCCACCCACCCTCTACACACATCATGTAGTTTAAGCTGAAAATGTTTATTATAATCACTGTCCGTGGAGGGTGGCCCTGCTGCTCTTCAGAATCCTGGTGCCTTGAAGTTCCCTGTGCATCTGTCCGTCCTCCCTGTGGCCCTGGCCAGAGCTCTGCATGGGTTCAGGGGGTCTGGGTAGGATGGTCACCCACCCCTCTCCTGGCCTGGTCTTCCCAGCCCTAAACCGTACTCTGGGAAGCCCCCAGCCTCACCCGCTGTAGCCTCTCTAGGCCTAGGTAGCGGTGGCCTATGGGTCCAGGCCATTGCCCTTTACTACATCCCTTCCCAGCCCCAGGCCTGCTGTCACACCTTACCTCTCTCCCCCGCCCCAGGGGCACAGAAGCAAGGCCTCCTGTCTATAGCAGCTCCCAGTTTACTACTGCCTTAGGAGGCCCCTGCTGTGCTCAGGGAAGCCCCTTCATGGACATGCCCCTACTAGGTGGAGTGAGGCTTAGTCCCAACTCTGCTAAGCTTTTCTGGGATCAGGGTCTAGCCCTGTTGGGAGCTAGAAAGTCTGTAGATCCTCTTCCTGCAAGGGCTGCACTGTCCTGGGCATTGGGCAGGGCTGTGCCAACCCCCTACAGAATCGAGTGCTATAGACTGGCCAAACTCCATACTCCTTGTGCCATCTTTCTTCTGGCCAGAGTGATAGGATTCCAGCCATGGGGAAGCAGCCCAGTCTTCTGTCTCCTCACTCTAGCGGAGGCAGAAGAGCCCAGAGCCCAAGCATCCTGGCAAGGGTGCTCTGGTTGTACTCTGATCCCAGCCCCCCACCCCAGGCCTGGGCCTCGCCCCAGCCTGTTCCTGCATGTGGATGCTGCATGTTTGGTCTGGGGCTTGGATGCTGCACTGCCCCACTGCCTGTCCCTTCTAGTAAAATAAAGATCTGTTATGCTCACACCCTGTGTTGTATCTTCTGTGAAGGGAAAGACTGGGAACCAAGAACCACCCAGGTTTCCCTCCCATATACCCCTTCAGCCTGAAGTCTACACTTTGCCTGTCTTTCCCGCCCTAGCCACTGGGGGGTATCAGCACACCGGCCTTGCCTCCAATAGTAAGTATACTGGGGCAGGGCAGCCACTGGCCCTGCTGCTGAGGCTAGACCTGAGCCCTGGGAAACCTGGCTCCATTGCAGGCAGAAGATGGAGCAGGCTCTCAGGTTCACTGCACCTCTCTGCCCATCCTGAGCCCCATTCAGTAACAGAGTCCACTTCCCAGGTTTAAGAGCATGGACTCTGGAGTCAGTTTGCTTGGGTTTAAATTTTAGCTCTATTGTTTATTACCTATGAAGTGTTGGACAAATAACTTCATTTTTCTGGGCTTCAATATTCTTGTTCATTTTTCAAATATATCTAATGCTTGCTATGTGCCAGGCATTGTCCTAAATGCTGGGGAGACTGCAATGAACAGAGCAAATCTATACCTACTAGAGCTTACAATCAGGTGGGGGAAACTAAATAAGGAAAAATAAATATGTATACAGTATTTTAGATAATGCGGTATGTACTAAGAAGAAATATAAAACTGAAAGAACTAGGAAGGTCAGGAGGGTGTTAAAATTTTAGGATGTTGAAGGAAGACCTAACTGAGAAGGTAATGCTAAGAAAATAAATAAAGGTTAGCCCTGGCTGGTGTGGCTCAGTGGATTAATTGTGGGCCTGTGAATCAAAGGGTCCTGGTTTGATTGCCAGTCAGGGTACATGCCTGGGTTCTGGGCCAGGTCCCCAGCAGGGGGCGCATGAGAGGCAACCACACAGCAATGTTTCTGTCTTCTCCCCTTCCCCTCTAAAAATAAATAAATAAACTCTTTTAAAAAATGATAATAATAAAGGTTAAAATAACCTGTATTGTGAAACAATTTCTCTAATGAATATACTGGGGTTTTTTTAAAGATTTTATTTATTTACTTTTAGAGAGAGGGGAAGGGAGGGAGGTAGAAAGGGAGAGAAACATCAATGTGTGAGAGGTACACCGATTGGTTGCCTCCCGCACACTGCCAACTGGGGACCCGGCCCACAACCCAGGCCTGTGCTGTGACTGGGAATCAAACTGGCAACCTTTCAGTTCACAGGCCAGCACTCAATCCACAGAGCCACACCAGCCAGGGCAAGAATACTGCCTTCAAAGCTTCAACCACTGTACAAGCAGTCTGACTGTGCTGAGGCCACTGTGCTGTGAGGAAGTCTAAGCAGACAGGCCCTGACCTACATGAAGAGAGACGTCTGGCCATCCCTCAGCACCTCCAGCCACCATCTGACTGCATCTGTGTGACAGACCCCAAGCCAGTTCTGCCCAGCCTACCTCCTGAAACCCTGACCCCTGAAACTGGAAGATGGTAAAAGGACTGTCAATTGTTTAAGCTTCCATCTTTGGGGATGATTTATCACACAGCAAGGGATAATGAGAATAGCATGCATCACTTCATTATTCATCAGGAAAATATAAATTAAAACCAGGATGAGGTGTCACTACACACACACCAGAATGATTAAAATGGAAAAAAGTAACCGCCAAGTGTAGATGAGGATGTGGAGCAATGGGAACTTTCATATACTGCTCATAGAGGTGTATATTGATATAACCGCTTTGGAAATCTGTTTAACAGAATGTAGTACAGCTGGGCATAAGCATAGGCTTTGACCCAGCCATTCCACTTCCAGAAGAACTATGCATACAAGAATATTCATTGCAATATTATGAATAATGGCCCCAAATTCAAAGAACCCAAATGTTTACCTATGGTGGAATGAATAAAGCATAGTATATTCAGGAAATTAAATACTACACAATAGTGAAAATAAACAAGTTATTGGTATATGCAACAACTTGAATGAATCTCACAGTGTTGAGAGAAAGAAGCTGGATATAAGGTAGTACATGTGTATCAGTTCATTTTATAAAGTCCAGAAAAGCAGGCAAAATTAATCTGTGGCATTAGAAGTCAGGATAGAAGGTCACCTGTGGAGAAGAGGGTTGTGACAGAGAGAACACAGCAGGCTCCTGGGAGTGTCTGGGAACATTCTCTTTTTTATTTTAATATTTTTAAAGATTTTTATTATTTATTTTCAGAGAGAGGAGAAGGGAGAGAGAAAGAGCAATGTATGGTTGCCTCTCACATGGCCCTCACTGGGGACCCGGCCCGCAACCCAGGCATGTGCCCCGACTGGGAATCGAACTGGGACCCTCTGGTTCCCAGCCCACACCCAATCCACTGAGCTACACCAGCTGGGCTTATTTTAATATTTTAAAATTTATTGATTTTTTTTAAGAGGAAGAGAGACATCGATTTGTCGTTCCACTTACTTACATGATTCTTGTGTGTGCTCTGATCGGGAACTGAACCCACAACCTTGGCATTTTGGGACAACACTTAAGTATCTGAGCTATCCTGGCCAGGGCCATGTTCTCTTTCTTTTCTTTAAAGATTTTATTTATTTTCAGAGATAGGGGAATGAAGGGAGAAAGAAAGAGAGAAACATCAACATGTGGTTGCCTCTCACATGCCCCCCACTGAGGACCTGGCCCTCAACCCAGGCATGTGCCCTAGACTGGGAATCGAACCAGTGACCTTCCAGTTCACAGGCTGGTGCTCAGTCCACTGAGCCACACCAGCCAGGACTAGCTCTCTTTCTTTCTTTCTTTTTTTAATTTTTAAATTCCTTTATTGTTGTTCAATTACAGTTGTCTGCATTTTCTCCCCTCCCCTCCCCTTATAGCTCTCTTTCTGGATCTGAGTAGTTTGTTACAAGAGTATGTTTACTTTGTGATAATTCACTTCCAAGTTGTGTACTTTTTGATTGTATGTTATACTTCAATAAAAAGTTAATTCAAAAATAAATTGTTGTCCTGGCTGGTGTGGCTCAGTGGATTGAGTGCAGGTCTGTGAACCAAAGGGTCACCGGTTTGATTCCTAATCAGGGCACATGCCTGGGCTGCAGGCCACGTCCCCAGTTGGGGGCACATGAGAGGCAACCGATGTTTCTCTCCTCTGTTTCCCTCCATTCCCCCTCTCTAAAAATAAATAAATAAAATCTTTTTTTTTTTTCAATTTAATTTATTAGACAGAGGGGAAGGGAAGGAGAAAGAGAGGGAGAGAAACATCAATGTGTGGTTGCCTCTCATGCACCCCCTACTGGGGGTACAACTTGAGTTGCAACCCAGGCATGTGCCGTGACTGGGAATTGAACCGGCGACCCTTTGGTTCACAGGTCGGTGCTCAATCCACTGAGCCATGCCAGCCAGGGCAAATAAAATCTTTTTTAAAAATAAAAAAAAAATAAATTGTCTCATGAAATATTAATTGGCCATAAAAAATAATGAAATCACTGTTTACAATAGCATGGATGGACCTAGAGGGTATTATGCTAAGTGAAATAAGTCAGTCAGAGAAAGACAGATACCATATGATTTCACTTATATGTAGAATCTAAAAAACAAAATAAATGAACAAACAAAATTGAAACAGATTCAAAGATACAGAGAGGGGGGCTGGGGGACTGGCTGAAAAAGATGAACGAATTAAGAAGTACATACTGGTATTTACAAAGTAGTCATGGTGATGTAAAGTACAGCATAGGGAATGTAGTCAATAATATTGTAATAAGTATGTGTGGTACTTGGACCGGAAATATCAGGGAGCACTTTGTGAAGTATCTGACTGTCTAACAACTAGGCTGTACACCTGAAACTAATACAAAATAATACTGAATGTAAACCGTAATAGAAAATAAAATAAATAAATTGCCTCCAAGGTTTTGGGGCTGTCTGAAAGAATGAAGTTGCTATTTATACACACATGGGAAAAACAGTTGAAGGAGCAGAGGTGGGATCTGGACCTCAGCTTTGGACATGTTAAATCTAAGGTGCCTATTGGAGAAACTGGTAAGTAGGAGAGTCACTCCACAAGTTAGTTTAGGAGACGGGAGAGGCTTGGTCTGGACAAAAGGATTAGAGAGTCAGCAGTGTGCAGATAGTATTTAAAGCCATGGGCCAAGATGAGGTCAACAAAGGAATGAATGCAAGTATTAAAGAGAAGAGGCTCAAGGATTGAGCCTGGGGCTGTGTATAGTGGGGGATGTCACAATGACTAAATGATAGAGTTCAAGTTAGCATCAAGCATGGCACTCTGTGAGCGCTTAGCATCTATTAGCTCATATTATTTGCATGGTAGCTAGCTTATAAAACCCTCTTGCAGGCATTTTTTAAATTTAAATTTTATTTTCCAAGTGATTACTAAAATATTGCTAAAATGATATACAGGTACTCATTTAATCTCTGAGTCAACCCTGTGAAAAGAGCCACTGCCCTCTAATTTTTAAAATGAGGAAACTGAGAAGCCTGGAAGTGAAGGAACTTGCAGTATCTGAGCCAGAAGGAGCACTGGAAGCCAGATTCCCAGACTGTGAGGCTCCTGCTCTTTTTCCTAGTTCCTGTTGACCTTCAGGGAAGAGAGGCCTGGGTGGCTGCATGGGGCCCAACTAGGGGACGTCAGGGACAATGGTTAAACAGAGGAGCTGACCAGAGGGGCCTGGGGAAGGCAGTCAGCAAGAACACAGGCAGGGGGCCTGCCGAAAGAGGCTTGGAGAGGAGAAAGGGGCAATAATTTGGGGTTGGAAAGAGGGGTGATGCATCTGCACTAAAGCCAATGGACTCAGGTCTCCAAGCCCAGAGCCTGGAACCTCAGGAAGGGGGACTGGGTGGTATAGAGCCTTTTGTCTAAGCTGCTAAAGGCCTGCTCAGGCTGTCCCCTCTCACTCTGGGCTGTTGTGGGGCATACGAAGGCCCAGCATGCAGAATGGGCTCCTGGAGGATACAGTAAATGCTGCTATCTGCTTCCTTGTGCGCATGGCTCCAACCTTCAGAACTGGGTATGGGGGACACGGGCCTGCCTCCCTTTTCTGCTATTTCCAGTCCCTGGACCTCAGGGCTCAGCACAGAGAGGGTTAAAGGCTCTGGTACCTTTGCCTAGAAGGGTGTGGGGGCAGGGAACTGCCACAGGGAGACTTGTCTGACCTGATAATCCAGGCTGCCTATCTCTTCCACAGCAGCTGTGGAGCAGACAGGTTGTCCTGGGAGGGAGGGAGGTGAGGGTCTGGCTGATGGCGGGAAGGATCTGAGGAGGAGGAAACACCCAGGCTCCCTGGGAATCCTTTCCCAACCTACAGCGACCTTTAGGACTGTGCCTGGAGCCTGGGGAGGTCATGACCTGAGTCTGGACAAGGGGGTTCCCAATGACCCAGAGAACAGGAACTAGAAGCTAATGAAAAGAGCTAGGAAGATGCTGATTAGAAAGTCTCTATTTCTGACTCAGTATATTTCCAGGCAGATATGCACTATCGTGTGCATCTGCACAGGTATGTGAGTGAGCGCACACACCCCACCGGGGAGGACAAGTAGGGAAAGCCCTCTGCAAAGCCAGAAGGGAAGAAGCCTGCATTTGCTGAGTTCCTGTAATACAAGGTCCAGCACAAATAAGGCCCCGTTTTTATGATAAAATCTTTTATTACAAAATCATAAGCATGTAATTCTGTAACATAACAGTATCACACTCCACAATATGACATTTTAGGTGAAATGTTCAAAGTAAAATTATAAATTATTATACCCATGTTATGATGCTACCAACCACACTCAAGCAGGCCTTACTTCCGCCAGACCCTGTATATGAACCTCTATTATCTTATTTCATCTATACAACAATCATGGAAAATAAGGCTTTTTAAGCCCATTTTACAGATAAGGAAGCCAGGACTCCAGGAGCAGGGCAGGGCACAGGGCTCAGGCCCACCTGGCAGGCTGTGGTGGAGCCCAGGCTCTGACAAACTCAAAGCTGTGCTTTTCCCTTCTGGCTCTGTCTGTCCCAGGCAGGCTTCCCAGAAGAAAAGCGGTAACTCTAAGGCACAACCCATGAACCATGAAGGTTAAGGCTCTGGTTCAAGTCAAAGATGGCTCATGATTTCAGGGCTTGTGAGCTCCATGTGATGAGGGCCTGGCTCACAAGCTGCAGAAGGTCTGAGAAAAGAGAGAATTGTCTCCTGGTTGGAACTGGCCAAGAGCAGTGTGTGGAAGAGGTTTTAAAAGGAGTCAGACAGCCCAGCTGGTGTAGCTCAGTGGATTGAGCACAGGCTGGGAACCAGAGGGTCCCAGTTTGATTCCCAGTCAGGGCACATGCCTGGGTTGCAGGCCAGGTCCCCAGTGAGGGCCATGTGAGAAGCAACCATGCATTGCTGTTTCTCTCCCTCTCTTTCTCCTTCCCTTCCCCTCTCTATAATAATAAATAAATAAAATCTTTAAAAAAAATTTTTTTTAAAAATCGGCATGCAGCCACTTCTTAGAGATAGATGAACATTGGCAAAGCCCCCAAGGACCCCACTGAACCCGGGTCATTGCTCAACACGTGCACTTGCTCGCAGGGCCCCAAGGCACTGAGTGTGAAAGTACTTGAGCACGCGGTGGGCGGGCGCTGTCTGCAGGGCCAGCATCTGGTCAGTGTAAGGCGTCCTCTGAGCACCTCCCAGGGTAAAGCCCATGAAGAGTTCTGGGACCACAGAAATCATCCAACAAGGTGCCTGGTCACAGAGTAGTTGGAGACTAATAAGAAACAGATGAATTCTGACAGTGACGTGAGGAAAACAGAGCAGGTCCAAAGTCTGGACATAGGGGGCAAGTATCAGGAAGGGTTAGGAGAAGCTCCATAGGCTGGTCATGATGAAACCAAGCTGGGATAAAAGGCAATCACCAGCAGTTATCTCTGACAACCCCTGGGTCTCCAACTCCAATCTATCACATGGAGAGAAAGGATTAGAGTAATTTTCCAGCTCTTCTTTTTCCACATCTCTTAACCTTCCAGAACCACACTAGGCTCTTGCTTTGGGTCCCCTGTATCTAAAGCAAAACAGGATGGTAATAACCTCCTAGAACTTCTCAAAGTCCTCAGTTCCAGGATGAGTTTTGCTGGTAACTGGGCTATGAATGAGACATTGAATATGATTTACTTAGCCTTTTTTTTTTTGTCTTTGCCAACTTCATGAAACTTAGTAAAGTAACTGAGAGGAAATTAAGAGTAATTTCACATTCACACATAAAAAGAGTAATTTACTCAACTGAGACAAAATTAAGAATAATTTCACTAGCTGAATCTATTTTTTTAAAGAATTGTTATCATTTTTGTTTTTTTTAAGGTTTTATTTATTTATTTTTAGAGAGAGGAAAAGGGAGGGAGACAGAGAGGGAGAGAAATAGCAATGTATGGTTGCCTCTCACATGGCCCTCACAGGGGACCTGGCCCGCAACCCAGGCATGTGCCCTGACCGGGAATCGAACCGGGACTGTCTGGTTCCCAGCCCATGCTCAATCCACTGAGGTACACCAGCCAGGCTGAATCTGTTTTTTTTAGCGTGTACCCCATGTGCTGTGTGTCTATGTGGGCATCATACACGTGTACTGGTGTACTGGGTATGTGTTCTACATGTTACATGTGTGTCTGTGGATCTGTGGGTATCTGCTGCTGCTTTCCTGTTCCTCCTAGGGTCCCGAGTCCTCCGATGCTGAGAGGTGGAGGGAACCCTGAGGCATTGAATGATTCTCTCACCTCCTCTGAGTCCCAATTTCCTCTCCTATATAAATGAGGAACTTGAACTCCATGATTTTTTTTTTAAAGATTTTATTTATTTATTTTCAGAGAGAGGAGAAGGGAGAGAGAAAGAGCAATGTATGGTTGCCTCTCACATGGCCCTCATCAGGGACCCGGCCCGCAACCCAGGCATGTGCCCCGACTGGGAATCGAACCGGGACCCTCTGGTTCCCAGCCCGCGCTCAATCCACTGAGCTACACCAGCCGGGCGAACTCCATGATTTTTGAAGGACTCTAACTTCATCACTTGCTATGGTTTAAGGACTTCATCGGAAGGTCTAAATAAGAGTCAAGGGCTGAGTCCTGGCAGGACGGCTCAGTTGGTTGGAGCATTATCCCTTACACCAAAAACATCTCAGGTTTGATTTCCATTCAGGGCACATGCCTAGGTTGTGGGTTCGATCCCCAGTCGGGGCACCTACAGATGTTTGTTAGATGTTTCTCTCACACATTAATGTTTCTGTTTCTCTCTCTCTTGCTCCTTCTTTCTCCTCCTTCCTCTCTCTCTAAAGTCAATAAACATATCCTTGGGTAAGGATTAAAAAAGAGAGAGAGAGAGCCAAGAGCTGAAAGCTGCACTGGAAGGGACTAGAATTACAGACCAGCCCACCCTGGCCTCAGGAGAGCCTTGAGACTCCGGGTCTGAAGTAAAAGCTATTACAATGTAAGACTGAACTCAGGGACCCCACCCCCATGCTAGCCATGCAAGGGGCAGAACCTCCTTGTGATCTGGAGAAAAGGAGAAGGACTCTCATCCTAAACCACTTTAGGGCTCTAAGGAGGCACAGGATTAAAAAGCGGCTACCCAGGAGATGGCGGGAAGTGTGCTCAGGTCCTACTGTGGCCCCTGCTGGCTCCTGATAAGCAGGAGGGCCCCCACCCTGATAGCCACCAGTCTGCTTATCAGGGCCCCAGGCCACTCCACCCAGGCTCAGACTCTCCCCCAGCCCACACCCTGAGCTCAGCCCTCTCCACCCCAGCCAGGGGCCACTGCCACAGGGTCTCTGGTTACATGCAATACTGCTACTGCTCTCCTCTACCTCCAGAACCCCTGGGTTCTGTCCATGTTCACCTTTAGACTTGACTCACAAGGATTAAGCAGAAACCTAGACAGTGAACGGCATACATAAAGTTTGGCCGTGGTGCACGAAGCTTTTACTCTGGTAAAGGAACCTGAACTATCTGTGGGGTCTCTGCATAGAGGTGGCTTGGCAGGAGGGGTCACAAGGGGGCAAGAGCAGACATAATCATGATTCATCACTTGATTAGAGCACCTTGCTTTATAAAGGTTTATCACACTTATTTCTCACAACTTGGTGAGGTATATATTGCCACCAAAGCTCAGAGTAGTGGCACTTTGCCCCGTCACACATACAGCTCACGAGACAGAGAAAAGGAGGGGAGGAAACTGACATTGGTTCTATACAGGGTAGGCTCTGATCTGGGTTTGAGATGAGTGCTGTTAAAAAACAAAATTCAGGTCCTGGCTGGATAGCTCAGTTGTTCACAGTGTTGTCCCCGATATATCAAGGCTGGGGGTTCGTTTCCCTGTCGGGGCACATACAAGAATCAACCAATGAATGCATAAATATAGTGGAACAACAAATTGATGTTTCTCTCTCACTCAAATCAATAAATAAAATGAAAAAATTCATTAAAAAGGCAACAAAATTCATGCCCTGGTTGGTGTAGCTCAGTGGATTGAGTGCAGGCTGCGAACCAAAGGGTCGCTGGTTTGATTCCCAGTCAGGGCATATGCCTGGGTTGTGGGCCAGGTCCCCAGGAGGGCCACGTGAGAGACAACCACACACTGATGTTTCTCTCCCTCTCTTCCTCCCTCCCTTCCTTTCTGTATAAAAAGAAATAAACAATTCTTTAAAAAAAAAAGCAACAAAATTCAACCAAGTAAATTTGAAGGTCTAACTGGCTTTAAGGGATTCATGAATCTCATCTAGCAATTAGAAAGGTGCTCCTAGAAGTTATACAAAATGAAAGGTTTCTATAGGAAGCAGGGTGGAGCAAGGGAATTATTAACAAAAGCAGAGATTATTTGGGGGCCTTAACTTTTTTCTTTAGGGGGGAAGGGAATGAAAAGAGTTTTTATCATGCAGATTGCCTCTTCTTTCTGAGAGGGATAGAGGGGCTCACATGACATTACCTTACTGGTGCTTGACCAGAAAATTCCAGACTGTTTGATTATTACATTTCTGGGAAAGGTTGAAACTGCAATTAGATCAGGTAATAAATCTAGGTTTGGTATCATGGGCTTTTAGCATGAATGACGTGATTTGGGGCATGTCTTGAAAAGTGCTCATATAATCCTAGTAACTATGAGCTGGGTATGGGTAGCTCCCATTTCATATTTGAAAAGGCTGAAGCTGAGGGCACTTGGTCCAAAGTCACAGAGACAGGTGTGGAACAGTCGGGACTGTCACTCAAGTCTTGTTAACTCTAAACCTGGACTCTCTCAATGGACTCAAGCTGCTTTCAAGAATATTTCATGCCCTGGCTGGGTAGCTCAGTTGGTTAGAGCATGATCCCAATACTCCAAGGCTGTGGGTTTGATCCCTGGCCAGGGCACATACAAGAATCAGTGAACACATAAATAAGCAGAAAAACAAATCAGTGTTTCCCTCTCCCTCTCCCCACCTTCCTCTCTCTTTCAAATCAATAAAAAGACAAAAGAGAAAAAAAAACATTCCATGGGCTTTCAGATGTTCAACAACAGGCCTTGCCTGTGGCCTTCCGCGAGCGCGAGGGAAAGGGGTGAAGTAGGAATGAACTTGTCTGAACCCCTCTGTGGGCTGGCGCTAGCACTGCGCTAAGTGCTTTACTAGCAGCTAATCACCTCGCTCTCACGGCTCCGTGAACTGGGGACTGTTAGTATTGCTATTTACAAAGGAGAACGGGGACAGTCCAAGAGAGAAAATGACTTGTCTGCGAGAGCTACACCTTTGTCCATCTGCCTTCCCAGGCCAGACTCTCGTCTCCCCGACCTTGCATTGGGTTCAGCTCCAGGTCAGTCATTCAACATGAACACTTAGTCACTACTCTGTGGTAGAGAAATGCCAGTGAGTAAACCAGACCCTCACAATTACATTATTTACTCAATGAGAATAACCATACAAATAATGAGTCCGTAACAGGAGGATTTAACTAACCAGGGAAGACTCTCCTGAAGAGGTGACACTCAGAGATCTGAAGTGGGAATAGCGTTGACTAGACGAGAAAGGAGTGAAGACCACGCCAAACATGAAGAAGCATGTGCCATGTTCTGTTGTATCTGGAAACAAAACACCTGCAAGGAACCAAAAGAAGCCTGGCTCTCCCCCCGGCCCCCCATCCTGGCCTCATCTGCCTGTAGAGGAGGGGCGTACCTGCCTCCTAAAATGCAGACCAGGTTGTCTAGGTCAGGGAAAGGAAAAGCAGATGCCCACCCCTCCGAATGGGGGTCTGAAATGATGGAAGCCCTGCTTTGAGGAGTCTCCACACAAGGAGTCTCATCTTCCCCAGAGGCAGAGGACAAAATACTGCCCGCTCCCACTCCAAGTGCCTGCATCTGTGAAGAACAGGCCCCACCCATTCTTTTTCTTTTATATTTTTATTTATTGATTTTAGAGAGAGAGGAAGAGGGGAGAAAGAGAGAAATGTCGATCTGTCATCCCACTTATTTACACATTCATTGGTTAATTCCCGTATGCGCCCTGACAGGGCTTGAACCCGAAACCCTGGCTGTGGGGGCCATGCTCCAACCACAACCACCTGAACTACCAGGCCAGGGCGGCCCACCCATTCTTATGCTGGCTCTACAAGAGTTTTGGATTCAGTGCCCCTCAAATTTCTCAGCAAAGGACCCCCTCCCCAAACCCCCCAAAAAAGAACCTTGTCATGGCATAGGTGGGCAAGGGAGTCCACCTGCCTAGGTCTGGCCTCCTTGGGCTCAGCATAAATGCAGGCAGGGGTCTGAGGACTGAAATTTAGGCCAGAGCTTGCTCCAGGAATCCAGAGATCCAGCAGTAAGGAAACTCCCTGCCTTACAGAGATTCAACTAATAATCCCACCACCAAAAAACAACCCAACCCCCCAGGAGGGATGACCTACAATTAAGCCCTGAAGGGATGGGGTAGGGCTGTCTTTTTCCCTCCCTGGCCTAGCAGATATATGACCAGCTTCATGGTGATGAGAGGGAAGAGTGAACCTAGGCCTAGCAAGGTCCACAAGAGTGTGTGAGAAAGGGCCTAAAAATGGAGAGGGGTCAGTGACCCTCCTTCCAAGGTGTCCTGCAAGGAAAGGGTTAAGATGCAGGGCCTTAACCCAGGAAAGTGCCCCACCCAGGGGAGGGGCCGGTGGATTAAAAGGCGAGCACTTTCAGTGGAGAGGCAGGGACAGGGCCTCTCTACCTCCCCAGTCTGCAGTTTGGGCTCCAGGTAAGCACTCTAGGTAAGTGCCCCTCCTCTGGGTCTATCTGTTGGTCTGGCCAGAGTTAGATTTAGGCCTCATTTATGTGATTTCTGGCTTAACTCTGGTGCTGGGTCCCTAAGGTCAGTGGTCCCCAAATTTTTTGGCACCAGGGATTGGTCTCATGGAAGACAATTTTTCCAGGGACCTGGGGTCCGGTGGGGGTGATGGTTTCGGGATGATTCAAGCGCATTACATTCAAGCTCAGCTCCTGCAGTGCATCCTGGTTCCTACCAGGCCAGGGACCATACCGGTCTGCACCCTGGATGTTGGAGACCCCTGCCTAAGGTGATTTCAACAGATCCTTGCTTTGCAGAGTTCTCTGGGCCAGTGCCCTTCCGCTAACCCATTTGGGAAGAAGCCCTTGACTACAGAAGCACGATGCTGCCCTAACTGGTCTGGCTCAGTGGGTTGGGCATTCTCCTGCAAACCTAAAGGTCACTGTGGTCAGGGCACACGCCTGGGTCGTAGGCCAGGTCCCTGCTTGGGAGTGTGCGAGAGGCAACTGATGTTTCTCTTGCACATCAATGTTTCTCTCTCTCTTCCCCGCTCTCTAAAAATAATTAAAAGATGCTAGCCTGGGAGCTGTGGAGCAAGGCTGGGGAGTTCTGTGTATCCAGTCTTGGTCTGTCCTGCTCTGCCCCTAGACCCTGGCCTTCCCTGCCACAGTGGTCTCCGAGCCATGCCCCTTGTGCCTTCCTGCAGGGCCCTGGCTGGGATATCATCATATACTGTAAGTTTGCAATGAGACACTACAGTATAGATGATGTACTAGTCCGGGCACCCCCAGCTCTGGAACCTGATGAGGAGGGCAGAGGACGCCTCAAGTCCACCATGCTCACGGATGAGCCTGCTGACAGGGCACTTGGGAATGGCTAGGAAACCGTTACCATTACTGAGTTTAGTAATGGTAACGGTTCTCTTGCTGCGCCCAGAAAACGTGCCAAGAAGAGACCTCAGGACCCCGGAACAGACTACTGGAAGGGAGGGAGGCTCCAGTTCAGACAATAGGGTGGGGGGTGAGGAATTGGTAAGTTTTCTCTTTCCTGTTCTAGAAAAATAAACGTGAAAACCAGAATGCTTGTCTTTTAACTTTATTCGCATCCAGTAACAAGAACGATGGGGTGGGAGGGATCAAAGACTTGGGTAGCAGCTGGGAGGCACTGTCTCACTCAGGACACAAGGGTCCTTACATGGATTCAAGGTGGAGGATCTGAGGGGGGAGAAAGAACTCCTCTCTGCTAACAACTGGCAACTCAGGGAGAAACTCTGCTCCCAATGCCAGGATGGAGGGTGGCACTGATCCCACCAAAGGGCCACTTCTAGACCTGGGTAGCTGTGGCCCCAGTGAGAGGAATTACCTGGGGAATGAGCTAAGGTCGGTTCCTTCCTCCAACACAAGACATGTCTAGTGTCTTGTCAGGGGCTGTGCAGACTAGGCAAGCTAGAGTTAGTCGGTCAGTATCCACGCCCCGCACCCGTCCCTGTAGGCCTTGGGCAGGGGCAATTCTGGTCAGTGGCTTCTGTCAGAAGCTTGGGCTGGGATGTCTTGGGAGGCGTAGCAGAGGGTGGTCAACTGAGGAGCTTCACAGAGAGGCACAGCCGAACCTCACAGAGAAAGATGTTCATGAGGTCTTGGCCTACCTCCTCCGCAATCTGGGAGATCAGGTGCCCCTTTGGACCAATCAGGATCCTCTGAGGGTGGGACAAAAGAGAGGGACTGTGAGCCTGCTCTCGGGGATCCCAAGCAGTGGGGGGAAAACCCCTGCCTAATGGAGCCTTAGTCCCTCCTCCAAGCCTAGCCCTGCTCACCACATGAGATTCTTTGGGAACCAGAAGCTTCTGTACAATCACCAGCTCCCCACTTGGCCCTTCCTCCCACACAACTGTTTTCTGCACAAGGAAACATAATTAGTCAGGCAGGTCCATACCCCAACCACCCCGGAGACCCAGCTGCCCCGCTTTAGGTGTGTCCCTGGTAGAGTGCCCCCAGATCCTCTCATTGGGCCTGTACCTGCTGCACATTGTACGGCACCTCCTGGGGCAGGCGCTCTAGGAGTTTCTCTCGGATGATGTTGGCGCAGATCTCCTCAGGTGTCTGGCTAGTGAGGACTTCACTATGGAACTCCCAGGGCCCTGGCCGGGCCTGTGCCAGGAGGTATTGCTGGGGGCATAGAGGGAGTTGGTGAGCATCTCAGTCCCAACCAGGACTTTCCTACTTACTCTCACTCCCGGGAGGACCTCTGAGGCTGTCTTCCCATGGTAGAAGCCAAAGGCCAGGCTATGGCCAAGGCTGACTGACCTTTAGTGTTTTCACATCCTCCTGGCTTAGGGCTGACAACATGAAGATCTCCTGGAAGTGGGGCCAGCCAATTCTCGTAGGGCCTCCAACAGACTGTGTGTCCAGGCCCTTAGCTTCTGGGTTGGGGCAATGGCTGCCTGGCCCTGAGCGGAAGGCTGGCTTTATCTTGAGCTTCTTGCCATTGACCATACCTTCAGTGAGGGCTGCTGTGAGCTCCAGGAGAACTGACTTCTGCTTTAGGCAATCTACCTGGGCATGGGGGATGGGCAGAGGATGTGTGGTCAGCCAGATGGGGGCCTTGAAGGAAAACAAACCCCTTCTTCAGATAGGTGATGCTCACCTTGTTCAGGACAAGGATGCTGGGAACTTGGGAAAACTGGGTCAAGCACTGGAGCACTTGGGGGCTGAGCTGGTTCCGAGTCCACTTGTCAGAGACATCCACAAGTACCACAACTGGAAGTTGGCAGGGTAGGAAGGACAAGGATATGACTACACTTTTCCTAAACTCTTAAGAACTTCAAATGGTATGGGCTCTGGCCAACCCCCACCTCCCAAACTATCAGGAATAAGAGGCCATAACAGTGTAAATTGGGCTTCAGACTCCCATCTTGAGCCTAACCCAGATCAGCAGATTCCATGCTCTTCCATGGATCTTCCAACAAAGAGAGCTCCAGGTGGTGCCTGAGGGACAGACATACACAGTTCAAGCAGGACCTTATGACTGATGTACTCTTGATAAGGGATGTGGTGTGAAAAGGGGGTTTTCTAGACCCTATGATGGAATCTCCCTACACCCTCTTCAACACCTTTGCCCTTACACAACCCTTATTTCCATAATTATTACCTTTTCTGTTTAACAGGACTGATCAGGCCAGGTGTGTCAAGTAGAATCTAAAATGTGGAAAGAGAGATACCCAGACCCCCAGGCCCCAGGAGGAAAGATTATGACTGGGAGCAAGAGAAAAGCTACCCTTGATATCAGGGGCCTGCTTCCCCCATCCCCCACCCCCCCCAACTTCTTGGCCAAGCTGAATAGATTTTTACCCTCTAGCTTTGTTTAAATTCTAGATGGGATCCAAGAGGAAGATGATGACTGTAGATATATGGAAGATTAGGAAGCAATAAAGACAAAATAAGATCTTTCTGACTAAATGCCAGAGAGAGAATCCAGGCCTAAGGGAAGAGGAAATCCTCCTTCCTCAGAGAAGTGAGTCTAAACATCATTTTCTTCAGGTCTAACACTAAGGGAGGCCCTTTAAGCTTCACACTCTGTCCTGTTGCCAGTACCCACCACCTGGGCCTCTTCCTCCGTGATGACCCCCAGAGCTTGGCAGCGAGTGGTGTGCACCTTCTTGGAGACAGGAAACACCTGCCAGGAACAAAGAAGCCACAATTGAGGTCCCAGATCCTTCCAAGACAATACATGGAGAAATGAAAAGGGTGTGTGTTGGGGGGTGGGTCAAGGGTGCAGCATACTTTTCGGCCCAGCAGCTGGTTGGAGAGTGTTGACTTCCCTGCATTCGGGGCACCCAGGAGGACCACTCGTAGGACGCGGGAGTTCTCCGGCATGTCGGGATGATGGACCAGGAGGAGATCCTGTTCATCTGTGTGGGGGGGCAGGAGGGGAATGAGAGGGAGTACAATCTAGATCCCATCAGGTATGCAGCCCTACCCACCCACAAAGGGAGCACGGATACAAAATTAGTGTGCCAGAGTGAAGCCAAGACCTGGTTTTAAGACTCAGTTTGTCCCTTAATTAGTTTATATAATTTTATCAAGTCCTCTAACCTCTCTAAATTCCTTAGTTTTCTCATATGTAAAATAGAGATGATATTAATGGTACCCACTTATAACCTTCTTTTGACAATCGGTAATTGTGGAAACAATCCCTGGCACTTGATACTCAATTGCTGTGTGGAACTGCACTGTGTGGTTGTGCCTGGTAAATATGTGAGTACAGACAGACCAGATAAAGCCAGGAATCCCTCCAGCCCTGACAGTCTCACTCTACTTAAGGTGTTTAGGGAGGCTCTGAAAGTTGTCTCAGTCTTTTTGTATTAGCTTCTTATGACATTGAACTGCAATGATCAGTTTATGTGTCCAGACTCCCTACCAGACTCTAGTCTATACCACTGCCTACCAGCATAGAGGGTGCTATTTCCCAGGTGTAATTCAGTAGCTTGACGAGTACATGGGGTATTTATTGCATCGAGTCTGCTTCCCACGTGGGGTCAGAGAGCCACAACTCTGTCTGGCCTGTGGTCCTTCAATCTCGTGCTTTGTGAGCGTCTCCAGTTGTGACCAGATGAGTCTTCACTGCTCATCTTTCTCGTGGCCTTTAGATTGTTTTTATAACACCGGGCCAAAAATATCACCAGACTGAGAGGTTTCCCCAAATACTGAACTTTCAGTAATTAAAAACCGTGACCGTCCCGGGCTTATCTGTCTGGGCCCTTTACCTCTGTGAATGGACACGGCGGGGACGCGAGGTGTCAACGAACTGTCGGGCTGAGAGATTCCGAGCAAGCGGTCCAGGGCTGAGTTCTGACCATAGCGCCTAGAGGCCGAGGCCAGGAGGGGACCAGAGAAAGAAGCGCCCGCGACACAGGACACGCACCTCCGCTGACAGCCCAAGAGTGACGGAAACTGCGTCGCACGTTCCCTCGCGGCGACAGGGCCCAGCTGCCAAAACCCTAATGTTGTTCGAAAGAGCGCAACCCCGCGCTGGCCGGGGGAAGCCATGACAGCCGCAAGGCACTCCGGGAACTGGCCGGAAACTCACCTACGATTGGACGGAGCGGCAGAAAGACGGGAGAGCTGGGGAGAGATAGACTGGCCGGAGAGCCGAGACGCCAGCGGCGTTGGAGTGGGTTACGGGAAGAATTACCCTGAGAGTGGCCAAGAAAAGGGGAAAATGAGTATTTAGAGTGTGAGCATGATGATCTTTTTGGAATCCTGTATACATCGTGTTTTCTTCTGCTAGCCCAGCCTCTTGAAAAACTACGTCTCCCAGGAGACCAGGCAGCAGAAAGCGTTCTTTCAGTGCCTGACTTCTTCACCCAGCGGGAGAAGCCCCAATAACGAAGGATGGGTGGGCGTGGGAACCAGCACTGTTCCACTGTTCTGCGTGTGGATCATTTTAGGCCTCTCCAGCCTCAGGCTTTCAGGATCCTCCTCTTCTAGTCCCACTTTGGATTGGCCCTAGCGGCCGGCAGCGGCTCCGGCAGGCTGCACTTTCACTTTATGCGAGCCTCCAGTATGTAGTGATTCGTGGGTCGGTGTTGCAGATGAGCAGCCGACCCGGATTTCCCTCCTTAAACCTTGGCTACTGTCTCCTCCCTGAGATAGCAGACCCTCTCTGCCAAAATAGGAGAGGGTCTTCAAAGGAAGAAGAAGCTGTTTAGTTACCTAGGATCTCCCAGACTGCCTTAGCGGCCCGAGGAACTTGCTTTACTTTGGGCAATTTGTGGCCTAAAGCCCTTTTCATCCTTTGAAGGCTCTTAATCAGACTCTTGATGTTGAGAGATAATTGTTGCAGGAACTGGAGGGATGGGAATTCGTTAGGCATATACTATGTACAGGCCCTGTCAGGATGCCGGGGATATATCGATGAACAAAATGGACAAAATTCTTCCATCACTTGCATCCTGGGGGCCATGTGTGTTTGCGTGTGTGTGTGATGTCAGTGTCCTGACAGGAATAGTTCAGTAGAGTGGTCTGGGTAAAAGCCTAAATGGAGTGCGTTTAAGAGAGAATGGAGAGGAATTAAGGATAGCCAGAATATACTCATACTGGTATATACAACTCTTCCCAGGGGGGCAGAGCAGAAGAGGAGTGGGGTTAGGAGAGAGTTTTCTTTTTTAAGGTGGGAGATTTTGTTTGCTCATGGCAATGACCCAGCAGAGATAGAAAAACTGATGATACAGGATGGAAGTGGGGGGATATTGGAGGATGGTGAGAACCAGCTGGCTAGGCTGCTGTTGTGGGAATGGAGGGTGAGTGTCTGGAGAAGCTGAGTGACACAGGATTGACAGAGCCAAAGGAGCCAAATACTCTGATGGTTTGCAAATGTTACCAGGCTCCAGCTTTCAGGGTGCCTGCTCTGTTAGTGGAAGGAACAGCTTTTTTGGAACATGATATTCTGGATGTTCTTTGGGCACCCATATGCCCCCAAAACAAGATACCACGAAGTATAGGACAGTCAGCAATGAGGAAAAGATGAATGTGCTTTCATGGACAGTAAAGTAAAATGCATTTCGACTGCAGTTAAAGTGAAGGGAAATTACAGGTTAAACAGTGAATGAAGAGTTTAATTACATAAATGCAAAATTACCTATGGAACACATACTAAATACTACAGTTCTGGCAACAGATAGTACTGTGGAAGAATCCCAGGGATAACACAAAAATTAGGGGAGCCCTGGCTGGTGTAGCTCAGTGGATTGAGCACGGGCTGGGAACCAGAGGGTCCCGGTTCGATTCCCGGTCAGGGCACATGCCTGGGTTGCGGGCCGGGTCCCCATGAGGGCCATGTGAGAGGCAACCATACATTGCTGTTTCTCTCCCTCTCTGTCTCCCTCCCTTCCCCTTTCTCTAAAAATAAATAAATAAAATCTTTTAAAAAAAAGTTAGGGGAAATAAGTCAAAGTGCTTTGTTAATTCTCTTCTTTCCGAGAAATTTCCCATTAAAGAATATTGTGGGGGAATTTTGTATTATGTGAGGTTAGAAGAGGTTAATCAAATTAAATAGATTACCTGGGTTCATATCTCATTTTACCATTTATTACCTGTATGAGTTTGAACAAGTTATTTAAACTCTTCAGGTGTCAGTTTCCTCATCTGTAAAAGGAAATATATGTTCATTTGAATCTAGGACTTAACACAATATAGATTCTCAATAAATGTCTTTATCTTAAGGCTAATTGCTTTGTGCCTTTGGGAACCTTTTTCCATAAATTTCTTTTCTGTATAGACAATTTCTTTCTGTACTGTATTCCTTATATCAGCATTTATTTATTTTTTTTAAAGACTTTATTTATTTATTTTTAGAGAGAGGAGAAGGGAGGGAGAAATAGCAATGTATGGTTGCCTCTCACACGGCCCCCACTGGGGACCTGGCCCGCAACCCAGGCATGCGCCCCGACCGGGAATCGAACCGGGACCCTCTGGTTCCCAGCCCGTGCTCAATCCACTGAGCTACACCAGCCGGGCTTTATATCAGCATTTATTTTTTAAAAATGCTTAATTGCTTCCATCTAAAAAGCAAAAAAACCTTCCCTTATTCCAAATCCTGTTCCAATTTTTATCTTATTAAAATAGTGCAATCAAGATGGTGGACAAAAGCAGATAAATTTCAAAGATTTAAGAGGATAGAATTGGAAGGAGATGGGGCCCAAAACTCTCTGATGGCCTCCTCTTCCAACTGGATTAATCCAAAGTCCTTGCATGCATTAAAAGCTTTGCTTACGTCTACTCCCAAGACTTCAGCCACTTCATCTTTCTTGCCATCTCTTAAATATACTAAGCTCACCATTGGCTGGTGCAGCTCAGTGGATTGAGTAGTGGCCTGTGAACCAAAGGGTCACCAGTTTGATTCCAAGTTAGGGCACATGCCTGGGTTGTGGACTAGGTCCCCAACTGGGGACATGCAACAGTCAACAGATTGATGTATCTATCACACATCGATGTTTCTCTCCCTCTCTTTTCACTCCCTTCCCCTCTTTCTAAAAATAAATGAAATCTTTCAAAAAATATATACACACACACACACATATACACACACAAAGCTCATTTCTGCCTCACTGTCTTTATATATTACTCCTACCTCATGTGTTCTAGATTTGGCTTCTGCTCCCCATTCAGGTTTCAGTTTAAATGTTACTTCCTCAGAAAGGCTTTTCCTCACAGCGATGATCCTAAGAGGTTACTCCAGGGTCTTCAGGATCTTTGATCTTACCAGCTTCCTCATGGCCCCAATCTGACTAAGTCACTCCTTTGCTTCACTGCCCTGAGAATAAAGTACAAACTAATTAATATGTCTTCAGCTTACTTCGCCAGTCTCATCTTTTGTCATTCCATTCAAGTGCACTTTTTCATCTCAGTTGAAGTTTTCAGTCCCCCAATTGCCTAGTATTCTCTTTTACTTTCTTTTAAATATATTTTATTGATTATGCTATTACAGTTGTCCCATCCCCCCCTTTATTCCCCTCCACCCTGCACCCCCTTCCCACCCCCATTCCACCCATAGTTCATGTCCATGGGTCGTACACACAAGTTCTTTGGCTTCTATATTTCCCATACTGTTTTTAACGTCCCTCGTCTATTTTTACCTACCATTTATGCTTCTTATTCCCTGTACCTTTTTCCCCATTCTTCCCCACCCCCTCCCCACTGATAACCCTCCATGTGATCTCCATTTCTGTGATTCTATTCCTGTTCTAGTTGTTTGCTTAGTTTTTTGTTTGTTTTTTTAGGTTCGGCTGTTGATAGTTGTGAGTTTGTTGTCATTTTACTATTTATATATATATATATATATGATTTTATTTATTTATTTTTAGAGAGAGGAGAAGGGAGGGAGAAAGAGCAATGTATTGTTGTCTCTCACATGACCCTCACTGGGGACCTGGCCTGCAACCCAGGCATGTGCCGCAACTGGGAATCGAACCAGGACACTGTGGTTCCTAGCCCGCGCTCAATCCACTGAGCTACACCAGCCAGGCTAGGGCACTGTCTTGTACATAGTGGATACTCAATAGATTTTTGTTCAGTGAGTGACTAAATTACATTTCTGGATTGGCTCGCCCTTTGTAGCACCAACATGGTTGCAGCAGTTCTGGATATTACATCTTCTCATATCCAGTTTTAGTGGGAAAGAACTTTCTCAGAAAGAAAATTCTCCTTGTGCATTTTTGGCTCTGTCTAGGTTATGCACCTATATGTGCTTATCTACATGGTCTGAAAATGGAGCAAGGGTGGTTGTCTGAATGATTTTCATTGGATATGGTGAATGAATGCGTGGTAGGAAAAAAAATCCACTATTTTGTTCTTGGTAAGAAATTCAAGCCCTGGCCAGGTGGCTCACTTGGTTGGAGCAATGTCCCGTACACCTAAAGGTTGTGGGTTCGATCCCTGGTCAGCACATTCCTAGGTTGAGGGTTGGATCCCCAGTCGGAGCATGTATGGGTGATTGATGTTTCTCTGTCACCTTGATGCTTCTCTCTCTCTCTTTCCCCCTTCCTCTATCTCTAAAATCAATTAAAAAAAAAAAAAGAAATTCAAGTAAGGAAATAGGTTAGGAGACCCTTATGGTTCAAATATAAGAAGATAATGCTGTCATCATATAGATTCCAGCAGGCCTTCCTGAGGCCTGCATGTGGTGGTGAAGTTGGGAAAGCACAGTTCCCAGAAGCTTCTGGGCCAGCTATGGCCTTCTTTTTAGTCATCGATTCATCAGAACATAGTGTCTATATTTATTCTTCCTCCTTTCTGGCTTTGCAATTCTGCTAAGGTGCCAAATGTGCTCTCATTCCAAAGGATAATACTTTTGCAAGTAATGACAACTCTTCTAAGCCAGGAGCTAGCCTCTGGGATTGGTCCTGGGTCCTACCCACAGGTCCACAGGATGTCTTGTTTAGTGCCCACCACCCTGTTCAGTTAGCTGTTGTATTTTACTCTACATATGTCAAGATATAATTGCCTTGGTGGGAGGCAGTTCATACATGAGAACTAGAACTGTACCTTTGTGTAGATTTGCTTTTCTTGAGATAGGATTGTGCGAATTTATACACTGTTTCCCCACAGCAACATATAGTTCTGCATGTAAAAATCACAAGAATTTGATAAGAAAATCCTCATGTTCCTATGTGCTTCAGGGAATAACCCTTAGTATCTTAGTGACCTGAGTAATCCATTATGTGCATTTGCCTATATCTTCCTGCCTCCTTCTACGGAAGAATTAGTAATATTTTTAAAAAGATTTTATTTATTTTTAGAAAGAGGGGAATGGAGGGAGAAAGAGAGGGTAACATTGATTACCACGATTGCTTTTTGTACACCCCCAACCGGTGACCTGGCCTGCAACCCAGGCATGTGTCCTGATTAGGAATTGAAGCAGACACCTTTGGATTTGTGGGACAATGCCCAACCCAGTCTCAGTAATTAGCAATATTAATGACAATCAGACTGTATTGCCTCCAGCATCATTGTGATACTTCATTTTCAGCATTCTCAACCTTTACTCAAGGGCAATGATTTTCTAGGCCTGGGGCCTATTTTTGCTTCTTTTACAAAATAGGAAAACTTTCCTTATCTTAGATTAGGAGTTCAAACATTCATCCTAGGATCAGGCCTAGAAGTAGAGAGAATTTAACACCGTTCATTAAAAAAAAAAAAAAAAAAAAAAAAGCCACTTTCTTCTTTTTTTTGAAAAAAGGACTTTATTTATTTTTAGAGAGAGGGGAAGGGAGGGAGAAAGAGAGGGAGAGAAACAGCAATAACAGCAATGTATGGTTGCCTCTCACATGGCCCTCACTGGGGACCTGGCCCGCAACCGAGGCATGTGCCCCGACTGGGAATCTAACTGGAGACCCTTTGGTTCCCAGCCCACGCTCAATCCACTGAGCTACACCAGCCAGGGCTCTTCTTTTTTTCCTGATGTTATATCTTGGTTCCTATCTCTCCAAATGCTGAATTGTAGAGGGAGAGTGGGCTGGAGGTGGGATGTTGGAGTCACAGTGATAAGAACTTAATCCTATACCTCTTCTTCCCTTTGACTGAAGTGCAGTGCCTGCAGCTTTCAAATTTGTGCTGTTCAATTTCCAGGACTCAGTTGAGCCTAGTCTCTTATTGGGCTATGCCAAGGCAGCACAGTGGTGTACGGGCTGATAGTTGGGCCTCACTGGGCTAAAGGTCTGGTTTCCTATACTAGTTTGCAAAAGGTTCAGGCTCTACATTGAGAGGTGGAAAGTAGCGGACTATTAGTCTGCAAGTCCCTTGGTGGCACATATGAGACACCTAGAACATTTTCATCCAATAAACAGTATGCAGTTGATAAACAGACTGAACTTAGCAGTGTCCTAGTGCATTCTAGGTGTAGTCATCTCCTAGACAAGGACCCAGGGCTTCCGAGCACCTCCTAGCTAGTAGCGTATTTTGGGGTATCAAAGTTGCCTCTTACACAATTACCCCCAATGCATTCTACAGTAGATGTGATCATCTTCTGGAAAGAAACCCAGCTCTGGCCGGATAGCTCAGTTGGTGAGAGCATTTTCCGGATATGCCAACATTGCGGATTACATCCTGGGTCAGGGCACACACGTGCAATAATCAACCAACGAATGCAAAAATAAGTGGAACAACAAATGGATGTTTCTTCTCTCTCTCTAAAAATCAATTAAACAAATAAACAAAAGAGTGCTCACATGGGCAGAACATTTACTAAGATGGGACCCATACAGAGATTAGCATGGCAAGAGCGAGAGAGAGGAAGGAAAGAAGGAAGGAAGAAGAGAAGAAAGAAGAGAAGGTAGGCAGGCAGGCAGGCAGACCTAAATTTATTCTCAGTGCTCACCTCAGAGCACCGCAAATTCAGGCCTTCGGTGCAAGTGGGACACAGAATCCTGGTAGTGCCATTAAGTCTATGGCCCATTATGGGTCCAAACCTTTAGTAACTAGGCAAGATATTTCAGAGGTTTCGATCCTGGGGCAGTTAACCAAAGCCAAGCTCAATAGACCCTAGAGGCCAGCGGCCATGTCTACCTGAGACACAGGACTTCCAGGGCATCAGGCATTGACTAAGACGCCCCTGGAGCGGGCTGCGCAGGCGCGGAGGCCGGAGAAGGCCCGGGCACTCCAGGCCGCGCAGGCGCAGGAGCAGCTGCCGGCGAGCCGACGGCGGCGGCAGCGACTGAGGGGCTGGGGTGTGGAGCAGCGGTGGCGGCGGCTGGTGGCGGGCAGCAACGGAGCAGCCATGAGGGCCGGGCCCAGTCACCGACAGTGAGTGGTGGTGGAGCCAGGGAAGGGGGTGGCTTGGCGGAAGGATGCTCCGGCTATGGGGTGGGGGCTCTACCTGTCGGAAGCGAAGGGGCGTGGGGGAGGGACAGTTTGAAGTAATGAAGGAGAATTTGGGGCACGGGTGGGCAGATGGTTGTTAAAAGGGCTGGACAGCTTGGTGGAGGAAAGGGGTTGCGTGTTGCAGAGTGAAGGAGGCCCTGGCAGGGCCAGTGTCCCATGGTCGCCCGTTTGCCGTCGTCCCTTCCCCCAGGAGCTTTCGGTCGCCTCTCCCTTTCCGCTTCTTTCAGAGAATGGTAGCGGGGCGGGGGGTGGCGGGGCTCGGGAGGTGGTGGAGGATGAAAGCCCTGCTGGAGCTGAAGAAGCCAACTCTGATCCTGGCAGGGAAGGGCCGGTCGCTTGGAGCAATACGCTGCTCTGGTAGAGGGTGGAAGTCGGAAGCTCTCTGTTTAAAGCTGGTAGGGATCTGGAGAAAAGAGCTAGGGCTTTAGAGTTTGACAGGTTCCAACCCACACGTCCACCACTGATTAAAGGTAGTAGATAATCTTGGGCTGGTCCCACTAAACCTTTCTGAACCTCTGGGAGATGTAGTGATACAACGGGCTATTGCAAGCATCATGTATGTGATTGAGATTGTTTATGAAAATTGTAAGTACTAAGCTGATCTTACTACATCACTAGCAGTATTATTGGATTTAGACCTTACCATTATTAATGTTATGACTGATTTCTTTGTCAAAGCAAAGCATATTGTTTGCAAAACCTCAATAGGTACATTTGTGCTTTGTGTCTAGGCACAGCAGATTATGTGCAGAAATAACAGTTCTGTAATGTGACAATTTGGCCATCAGACTTGTGTAGGGAAAATACCATACTCTTGGACATTTTTAGAAATGGTGTGAAGTTCTTTACCCAAGAGAAAGGAAATAGAGAATGAAGGGCCAATAATCAAGTTTGTTCCCTTGTAACACAGTTGGTACTAATGTGCCTTATTATGAGTTAAGAAAACTAATTTGAGACAAGCTGGGAAGACTGCACCATGGGGGATGTGCAAACAGAATTTATTATTTTTTAATTATAAAAAACTGTTTCTTTTGCAAAGGAGTCTGGTTGCCCCAGGGCCCTGTCTCTGTTTTGGAGGTCGGATAGGCATACAGCAACTTTTCAGCTCTGTTCTTTGTTACTCTGCCCTTGGAACCTCCAGGGTGGAGTGTCGCTCAGAGAAAGACAGAAGCAGCTGTACAAGAGCCCAAGAGGTGGCTGGTTCTTTCTGACAGGCTGAGGGAGCACTCCTGAGGCTTCGTTGTGCTTGTTGTTTAGGGTAGACAAAGCAGAGGACAGAGTTGAGCTGTGCGCTTGCTTCCAGAGGGTGAAGGTGGCTTTTTAGCCACCGCTTTTGAAAGAGGTGAAACTCCTTTCAAAAGAACAGAAAGAGACCGATGCTTCAGCTTTGCTGGCTCTGAAGATTGAGAGCTTAAAATGGTCAGGCCTTTTGGAAATTAGTGAGTGATTTGTCTTTTGTCTGAGCCAACGTAGTGGCTGTACTAGATCCTTGAAGATTCACAGATAAGGAAAATGAGTTATTTATAGGAATGTGGAAAATGAACCCGGGTTGTCTGTAACTTCTGTGTCTGGTAAAATGCGTTTTACTTCTCTTGCCTGGAAATGGACAGTGATATATCTTTTTTTTTTTTTGATATATCATTTTTAACTTTTTGCTCTCTCAATAAATCCTCTGTCCATAACACTGATTATCTTTTTTTGAGGATAGTTTAAAAAAGGAAGCACTTCTTACTGTTGTCATAGGACATATACCGAACACAAATTTATTCTGTCTTTGACTACCACATGGAAGATGAGGTGGAGGTATAAAATGTTAGAGCTGGCCTAGCCATCTTATTTTTAATAATTGGATGTCTGCTTTTAAAAAAGATTTTATTTATTTAATTTATTTAGAGAGGGGGAAGAAAGGGAGAAAGTGTGGGAGAGAAACACTAACGTGTGAGAGATACATTGATCAGTTGCCTCTTGCACATCCCCAGCTGGGGGCCTTGCCTGCAATCCAGGCATTTGCCCTGACTGGGAATCGAACTGGCGACACTTTGGTTTGCAGGCCAGTACTCAGTCTGCTGAGCCACACCAGCCAGGGCTGGATGTCTGTTTTTAATTTTAGTAATTTTTCCATGTTGGAAATTTGCGTCAGTTCAAATAAGTTCATAAATGTCATCCGTGTTACATTAAAATGATAGAGGTTTGTTCTGTTGTGATGAGAATTTCCTGTCCTTTGGTCCTTCTTCTATTCTCTTTCCTATTTGTGTTTACTTCTATGTAGTATATGACTGTTACTAAATGAGGAGTTTTCCCCTGGGGGAGAGAAAGGTGATGGTTAGTGCCTTGATTGCCTGTTGTATGAGCAAGCAGTCTTTCTAAAGTGGGTATGTGTCCTGAATGGTGTGGCTCAGTTGGTTGGGTGTCGTCCTGAAAAGCAAAAGATTACCAGTTCTAATCCCGGTCAGGGCATCTGCCTGGGTTGTGGGTCTGTTCCCCGGCTGGGGTGTGTGGAAAAGGCAACCAACAGATCGGTGTTTCTTCCCTTTCTCCTTCCCCTCCCCTCTCTCTAAAAGTAAATAAATAAAATCTTTAAAAAAAATGATGATGTAAGGGCTTCCTGTGAACCTCTTTCATAGCAAGGGCTAAAATAAAAGGAATAAGCCCATGCCCTGGCTGGTGTGGCTCAATGGATTGAGCACAGGCCTGCAAACCAAATGGTTACTGGTTCGGTTCCCAGTTGGGGCACATGCCTGGGTTGTGGGCCTTGTCCCCAGTGAGGGGGTGTGCAAGAGGCAGCCACACACTGGTGTTTCTCTCCCTCTCTTTCTCTTTCCCTTCTCCTCTGTCTGCAAATAAACAAATAAATAATCTTGGGGGGGGGGATAAAAAAAGGCCCTGGCTGGTGTAGCTCAGTGGATTGAGCACAGGCTGTGAACCAAACGGTCGCTGGTTCGATCCCCAGTCAGGGCACATGCCTGGGTTGCAGGCCAGGTCCCCAGTGGGGGCCACGTGGGACACAACCACACATTGCTGTTTCTCTCCCTCTCTTTCTCCCTCCCTTCCCTTCTGTCTAAAAATAAATAAATAAATAAATACATACATAAATAAATAAATAAATAAAGGGAATAAAATAAGCCCTGGCTAGTGTGACTCAGTGGATTGAGTGCCAGCCTGCAAACCTAAAAGTTGCTGGGTCAATTCCCAGTCAGGGTAAATGCCTGGATTGTGGTCCAGATCTCCTGTTGGGGGTGTGCAAGGGGCAACTGGTCAATGTATCTCTATCTCTCACACATATCAATGTTTCTCTCTCTCTCTCTCTCTCTCTCTTCCCCCCTCTCCCTCTCTCCCTCCCCCTTTCCTTCCTCTCTAAAAATACATAAATAAATCTTAAAAAAAATAAAAGGAATAAGGTTTACTAGTTCATTTTTTTAAAAGATTTTATGCCCTGGCTGGTATAGCTCAGTAGATTGAGTGCGGGCTGGGAACCAAAGGGTCGCTGGTTCGATTCCCCAGTCAGGGCACATGCCTGGGTTTCGGGCCAGGTCCCCACTTGAGGATGTGCGAGAGGCAACCACACACTGATGTTTCTCTTCCTCTCTTAAAAGATAAAATAAATAAATCTTAAAAAATAAAAGAAGAGGAATGAACCTATAATTGAGAGTAGCCTCCTGAGAACCGGGGTTTGCTTACCAGTGTTTAGCACAGTAGTTGGTATAGAGTAATTGCTCATTAAATATTTGATGAATGGAAAAATGATAATATGAAACATAATCATTGAACATGGGTTCATATCTTTTGCAACTTTGTGTATCTTTGAATGAGCTTACCTGTGTGTCTTGACCTGAGTTTACTTATCTTTGTAAAATGAAGATAATAATTGTACTTACTTCAGGGGGTTGTTGTGAGGGTTAACTGTGTTAATACATGTAAAATGTTTAGAATAGTACCTTTTGCTTATTAAATTAATTGTTAGTGTTTATTGGATACACTCTCTTTTTGTGCTTAAATCTATGCTGGTCACAGATGATTATGACTTAGCCCCTACCCTTTAGGGGTTCACAGTCTAGTGAGAATAATTATAAGAGAAATACAAATATACAAATAATTATAAGAGAATATAATACCTTATTTCATCAAACCTGTGGTGCCAGTGATTGTAAGACTCACAATTATTTTACATACCACGAAGAAGGAAGAAATGCTGCTAATGAGACTGGCATGCCATCAGTTGTAAGATATATCCTGTTTTCAAAGAAATGGGGGTGGAAAAGTATGTCCTAGAATTGATGAAGTACAGTAAGTATTGTACTAGTGGGGGGTACAACTTACGAGTGTTGATGGAAGGCTGGGTTTAGGTATTGTTTGTAAAGGCTTCCTGCGTTGAACCTGCATGATAGGCCCTCCCAGATGGACGAGGATGATAGGGCATTCCGAGTAGACCATAAAGTCTGAAAATGGGGAGGGAGAGGGCACCATATCAGGACAAGCAGGAGGAGGAAATGAGCTAAGACTTTGGCAGAGTTACATTGTATAATGCAGCAGAGTAGGACAGGAAGCTTGGAACATTTTCAGAAGAGATGTGAGCCTAATTCTTGGATTTAAACTTCTAAAGTATTATAGCAACTCTAAAAAGATGGTTCAAATGTAATAAATTGAGAAGTGAGAGTGAGTGTGAGAAGCAAAGTGGCCAGGGAAAGGGCTGTAGCTCTGCAACTGACCAGAATGGGAAATAAGTGTGAAGTCACTGTACTATTGGTGAGAGGTGAATACTTTGTCAGGAGGGAAGTGCTTAATATTTCTGTCTTGGTTCACTGCCTATCAAGGTCTTGATTATGCCCCTCTCAGGGCTTTTTAATTTAGAGTGAAGAGGAATATAACTCAAAAGGAAAAATGCTAAGTTTTCTTTATTAAAGATGCAATTAATACAAGGTGGGTAATAAGTTATCAGATTTGATGGCTCAGTTATAAAATTGTGGTTTGGTACAGCACTGGATTGTACTGTTTCCTGGGCAAACATAGGCCATCTAAGGAGTAATGTAAAATACTCAGTTACTAATTTTCTGGTAACTAATCCTGAAGCTAGTAGGAAAACAATATGAAAAACTAGAAATAATATAAGCATGAATTCATGTAGTATCTTTTATTTTTACCAGTGAGCCAAAACCAGGTTTGAATCTCTTAAGCTATTTGGACTCTGATCTCATTGAAAAGTGTTGGAGTTGATCCTTTTAGCAATCAAATGCGGCAGACATTTAAGTGCCTACTGTGTGTTGGGTATTGTGCTAGACACTGGAATATGAATGACATAATCCTTGTGTTTAAAGAGCTCACATTTTAATTGGAGACTAACAAATAATTATGAGTCAGTACCGTAAGTGCTGTCATAGAGATCTGCACTAAGTGTTGTGGGAACACTGATTCTGTGTGGTAAGGGGAGGAGAAGGTTGCAGAAGGCTTCCTAGAGGGGGTCGGGGTCAGTAGGAGCTTGAAGGGTGAATACAGTTTGGCTGCTTCAGCGAAAAAGGGTCAAAGATGGTAGTGTTTCAAATGCAGAGAATAGCTTGCGTAAGGGTACAGAATTAGAAGAGTATGGACCTGCGTGTGGGCCAGTGGTTTAATGCGGCTAGGTCATGGGGTATGAGGAAAGATTGGAAGGAAGTGAAGTGAAATACGGGTTTGAGCCTGATTGTGGATGGCCTTGGTGAGGTGTCTGAATTTTATTTTGTAGGTGTGAGGGAGTCATAGGAGAGTTTTAAACTAGGTAAAGAATATGTTCAGATCACTATTTATTTATTTATATTTTAAAAGTTTTTATCCTCACCTGAGGACATACCTATAAATTTTTAGAGTGAGGGGAAGGGAGGGAGGGAGAGAGAGAGGCAGAGAAACATCAGTTGGTTGCCTTTCCTATACACCCTGACCAGGGACTGAACCTTCAGTCTAGGCATGTACCCTGATCAGGAATGGAATCTGCAACCTTTTGATTTATAGGACTATGCACCAACCAACTGAGCCACACTGGCCAGGACCAGATCACTGTTTAAGAAAAGCAACACTGTTGACAGCATGGAAGTTAGATTTAAAAAGCAGAAATTGGCTGCAGTGAGACTAGTTGGTTGTGAGACTGGTATAATAATCATTTGAGAGATAATTGAAGATCTCAGTTACATTGGTAATGGTGGAGGTGTAGACAGATTAAAGAGCTTTTAGGAGACTGGCTAGAAGGATCTTACTGACTTTATGTTGAGTAGTGTGTCGGGGAGAAGGAGTTGTCAAAGATGGATTTGAAATTGCTTGCTTGGGCAAATAAGTGGGTGGGCTTATCATTAACCAGGGTAGGGAGTCCAGGAGTAAGAAGCCATAAACAGGGGTGTCCAACCTGCGGCCCAACACAAAATCCTAAATTTACTTAAAACATTAGGAGATTGTTTTGTGATTACGTGTCACAGTGCATTTAATGTGTGGCCCAAGACAAGTATTCTTTTTCCAGTGTGGTGCAGAGACATCAAAAGTTGAACGCTCCTGCCATAACATTTGAGGAAAAATGAGTTTGATTTTGGTGTATTAGATTTGAAGTATCTGGGAAATCTAGGGACAAACGTTCAATAGGTTTCTGGATATTTGGGTCTTGAGTTCAGTAGAAAGGTTTAGAATGGAGACGTGGATTGAAAAATCATTAGGGTATAAGTAAATAGTTAAAGCCAGCATGGTGACCCTATGTGTCTACGCTCCAGATGTTTTATATGTTGTTCATTCACATCATCCGGAGGGATTGGTTTTATGGGAATGAGGTTTCTAAGTTCCTTTTCTATAGTAGTACATACAATACTGATCCTTTTCTTTATTTTTCCATTTTTTAGTGGGCTATATACTTGACTTAAATTAGCAGTTTTTAGATTTCAAACAAGAATAAAACACAAGACCCCAGCTGGTGTAGCTCAGTGGATTGAGCACGGGCTGGGAACCAAAAGGTCCCGGTTTGATTCCCAGTCGGGGCACATGCCTGGGTTGCAGGCCAGGTCCCTGGTGCGGCCATGTGAAAGGCAACCATACATTGCTGTTTCTCCCTCTCTTTCTCCCTCCCTTCTCCTCTCTCTAAAAATAAATAAATAAAATCTTAAAAAAAAAAAAGAATAAAACACAAGCCCTGGCCAGGTAACTCAGTTGGTTAGAGTGTCATTCAGATACACCAAGATTACGGGTTTGATCTCCTGTCAGGGCATATCCAAGAACCAACCAACGAATGCATAAATAAGTGGAACAACAAATTGATGTTCCCCCTACCTCTTGCTCTCAAATAAAAAATGAATAAAATAAATAATACACAAAATCTCTCACCTTAATGGAAAGAAGGTATTGCTTTTATTTTTATTTTTTGAAAGAGAGAGAAACATCAATTTGTTGTTCCACTTATTTGTGCATTCATTGCTTCCTTCTTGTGTGTGCCCTGACTGGAAATTGGACCCACAATCTTGGCATGTCTGGACGATGCTCTAATTAACTGAGCTACCTGACAGGGCAAGGATGGTACTGCTTTTAATTAAATAAGGATACCATCCATGTTTAAAACAAAAGCATATACAGGTTCGTAAAATTTTCAATAAAGTGCATATAAGCTGTACATCTTGTTTTCCCTATTCTCAGTGGTTTACCAGACAGAAAAATTGCCTTTCTAACATCGATATGGCGGGTGTGTGTGTGTGTGTGTATGTAGTCTGTTCTTCTGAATGCCTCAACTTAGATACTAGGTGTTATGAATCGGAACCTCAGAAGATTTGAAGACCACAGGACAATTTTGAACCAGTGATGCCAAGTTAGTTCAGAGTTAGGATTGGGAACTCAAGCCAACTAACTCTGTCCAGTCTTGTGCTCCCTTATAGCCTTTTCACCAGTAATGTAAGAACTGAAAACAAAAACACTGAAATAAGTATATCTGGTGGTAAGTGAAAGATATATATGCTGTTATTGCTTTTTTTTTCTTTTTTAAGATTTTATTTCTTTATTTTAGAGAGGGTAAGGGAGGGAGAAAGAGAGGGAGAGAAATATCAATGTGCAGTTGCCTCTAATGTGCCCCTTGTTGGGGATTTGGCCTGCAACCCAGGCATGTGCCCTGACTGGTAGTTGAACCAGTGACCTTTTGGTTTGCAGGCCGACGCTTGGTCCCCTGAGCCACACCAGCCAGAGCTATCCTCATCATTTTTATTAAGATAAATGTAGGCAGCTAATTCCTATGTAAAAATAGACACTTTTGGAGAGGGTTGAAAAATTGGCAAAAGGCTAGATATACAAGATCAGTGAACAGAATAGAATCCAGAAACAGGTTCACACTATTAGATGAGATTGGACGCGTTTAGGGTGGTATGGCCGTAGACTAGGCTCACACTATTAGATATGGCTATTTGGTTTTTGGCAGAGATACAAAGGCAAGTCAAGAAAGGATAGTCTTCTCAAAAACTAGGTATTGGAATAACTACATGCAAAAAAAAAGAAAGGAAAAGAGAAAAGTAACCTTAACCCATACTTCATACCTTATGTAAAAATTAACTAAAATTCGATCATAGATCTAAATGTAAAATAGAAAACTATAAAATATTTAGAATAAAACAGGAGAAAATCCTTATTATCTTGAGTTAGGCAAAGAATTCTTAGACATAACACCCAATACAAGATCCCTAAACGAAAAAAATGATAAATTGGACTTCCTCAAACTTTACTTGCAAAAGACACTATTAAGTGAATGAAAGACAAGACACAAGATTGGGAGAAAATATTTACAAATCATATATCAGATGTAGGACCTTATCCAGAATGTATAAAGAGCTCAAAGCTCAAAGAGTTCAAAACTCATCAAGTAGAAAGCAAATAACACCATTTGAAAAAAAAATGAGTGAAAATTTTGAATGACTTCAGAGAAAATATATGGATGGCAGATAAGCACATGGACAGGAAATGTGTTCAACATCTTAGTCATTAGAGTAATGCAAACTAAAGTCATAATGAGATATGCCATTAGAATGTCTAAAAAAAGAAAACTGACTAGATTATGGACTGGCAAGGATGTAGAACAACTGGAATTTTGGAAAACACTGGTTTCATTTTTTTAACATATTTTATTGATTATGCTATTACAGTTGTTTTATTTCTTTTCTCCCCTTTATTTCCCTCTGCCCTGCACCCCCCTTCCCACCTGCATTCCCTTCTCTTAGTTCATGTCCATGTATAGTACATATAAGTTTCTTTGGCTTCTACATTTCCCATACTATTCTTAACCTCCCCTTGTCTATTTTGTACTTACCAATTATACTTCTTATTTCCTGTACCTTTTCACTCATTCCTGCCCCCCCACCGATAACCCTCCATGTGATCTCCATTTCTGTGATTCTATTCCTGTTTTAGTTATTTGCTTAGTTTTTTTTTTTTAGATTCAGTTGTTGATAGTTGTGAGTTTGTTGTCATTTTACTATTCATATTTTTGATAATCTTCCTTTTCTTAGATAAGTCCCTTTAACATTTCATATAATAAGGGCTTGGTGATAATGAAATCTTTTAACTTCACCTTATCTGGGAAGCACTTTATCTGCCTTTCCATTTAAATGATAGATTTGCTAGATAGAATAATCTTGGATGTAGGTCCTTGCCTTTCATGACTTTGGTCTTTCTAGCCCCTTCTTGCCTGTAAGGTTTCTTTTAATAAATCAGCTGATAGTCTTATGGGAACTCCTTTGTAGGTAACTATCTCCTTTTCTCTTGCTGCTTTTAAGATTCTCTCCTTCTCTTTAATCTTTTATTTTTTAAGATTTTATTTTTATTTATTTTTAGAGAGAGGGGAAGGGAGGGAAATAGAGAGGGAGAGAAACAGCAATGTATGGTTGCCTCTCACATGGCCCTCATGGGGACCTGGCCTGCAACCTAGGCATGTGCCCCGACTGGGAATCGAACCGGGACCCTCTGGTTCCCAGCCCGCGCTCAATCCACTGAGCTACACCAGCCAGGGCTTGATTGCCAGTGTTTTGAACTCTGTAGCTGATAGGTTGGCTATCTTTTCATCTCTTAGTTTTATTTTGGGGGCTTTGATCTGTTCTTTCATTTGGGACATATTTTTTGTCTTGGTGTGCCTGTTACATAGTAAGGCATGGAGCCTTAGGTATTTGCCAGGGTGGGGTAACCCACGGTACTGTGTTGTGACGTTATATGTTGGGGGAGGGGTCAGAGAGGGAACAGTGCCACTTGCTGGGCTCTTGGCTGACTTTCAGTCACCTCCTCCACTACCCATAAGCAAATTGGGCCCTTCTGGTGCTGATTCCTGGGTGAGTGGTTGTGTACGTTCTAGGACCCTGTTGGTCTCTCCAGTGAATTCTCCTGTGAGGCTTGGAGTTTCTCCAGCTGCCGCAACCTCCTCAGGATTTTACAGTCAGAGGTTCTGAGGCTTTTTTCCCCTGTGCTGTAACCCTGGGTTATG
>PVJI01012784.1:10638-50374 GCA_004026765.1 Micronycteris hirsuta | reverse complement strand
GCAGCACAATTCACAATAGCCAAGTGCTGGAAACAACCTAAGTGCCCATCTACAAATGAATGGATCAAGAAACTATGGTACATCTACACAATGGAATTCTACGCAGCAGAGAGGAAGAAGGAGCTTATACCCTTTGCAACAGCATGGATGGAACTGGAGAGCATTATGCTAAGTGAAGTAAGCCAGGCGGTGAGGGACAGATACCATATGATCTCACCTTTGACTGGATCATAATCAACAAAAGCAGAAAGCAAGCAGAACACAACCAGAGACATTGAAATTAAGAACAGTCTAACAATAGGCAGTGGGGAGGGGGGAGGGGACAATGGGGAGAAGGGTTTTCAGGAATCACGGTAGAGGACACATGGACAGAACTAAGGGGGAGCAGGGAAGCTGGGGAGGGGGGTGGGGTTGCAGGGGTTAGGGAGGAGGGGAAGGGAGAGGATGCAAATAACTGTAACTGAACAACAATAAAGTAATTATTAAAAAAATAAAAAAATAAAATAAAATAAAAAGATAGTAGCTGCTAAAAATTCCATAGAATCTAAACATGAATGCTTTTATACTTATTCAACAAATAATGACTAAAACTTGGCATGTATAATTTCATGTAATTCTCTCATCAATCCAAGAGAGCAGATATTATTAAAATTGGTTTAGAGGTGAAGAAAAGGCTCATATTAAATGAGCAATATAGAGAGCTTCTATGACGGTCCATGAGTGGCCCATCTTCTTCATTCTAAGAGGAAGTCTCTAACAAAAACATGTTTAATTCCACAAATTCACGTGTCCAGCCAGGGGGTGACATTTTCCAGACTAGTTATGCTATGTGACTAAGCCACAGCTAAAGAAATGTAACAAGTTGTTAGATAGGAACTTCAGGAACCTCAGCTAAAGGAGCATAGAAAGCTGTCACATGTTTGTTTGTTTGTTTATTTGTTTGAACTTCTTCCCTTCCTTCCTACCTCCAGTCTGAGTCTGATAGATAGAACTTCTGTACCATCTTAAACCAGGATGAGATCTGGACAGTCCCATGCCTAGGACGGTGAAGCGAAATGCTAACGAAAGTGTGAGAACACCTCACCACTCAAGGACTGCCACTTCCCAGACCTTTTCCTGTAGCAAAAGAAAAAAGTAACTTGTAGATCTCATTAGTCACTCTTTTCCTAGCATTCAAATGTGACTGATCAAGTTTATGATATACAAGGCTCTGCCCTAAATATTTCACCTCTATTGTCTCATCTATTCCATTTTAAATGTTCTTTTACAGAACATTTGTAGAACAGTTGTGGAAACTGGGGCTCAAGAAGGTCAAGTTACAAGCTGAAAATCATATTTCTAAATACATGGCAGAAACAAGGATAGACTCCAGATCTTCTGTTAGAGTGACCTTTTTATAATGCCGTCCTAAATGTAATCATGTATTTTATAAATATTGGTTTCTCCTGCATAGGTTCTCCCTCGTGGATCACTCATATTTTCTCATCCTTCATCCCCTCACTTGGTGATATGAAAAGTATAGTTAAGTCTTAGCGCTAAGATAATGGGAGCAGGTCCCAGTGGTAATCTCTCTAATCTTTCTGAAAATGATCCAACAGCTATTTTTCATTGATTCTCCCTTTTTTTTTTCCTTGAAAGCAGATTGGTGCAATAAAAATTCTACCTCCTGTCAACAAATTCTCTTAGCATCACATAATCATCTTTTCATGAAAAAGTAGCTAGGAGAACATTCTAGCAATTTCAACATGCTCCAGGCCTCAAATTACTAGAGAAGCTTGCGGCAGTTCTGAACTAGAGGAAACTAGTAGTATGCAGACAATGAACTGTCAAATGCCTCTCTCCCTTAGATTTAGAGTTATTTTTCTATGAAATGTCTACCCATCCACTGAGATGCTATAATCATATATTCTTAAAGTGACAGCATAATATGCTCTTCCTATTCAATACATTCAGTTTGCCTAAGGTTAAAAGCAATAGAATAAAGCATAAAAAAATTCCATCTTCAAATTAATAAGATTGGTAGCCTATTCTGTTTTTATTATTTAGAATAAGCCAATTCATATAATTATCTCACTAAAAGGAAAGCATTTTGACCTATTTCTTAAAAACTTTTATAATTTGAATTCCAATTAAGTATTACCCTGAAGCCACTCAAGCTCATTTAAATTAGGTTTATTTAAATACCTTTGTGAGAAAAATATACAAGTATCCCTGTGTACTCAACTGGATAACACTTTCAAAATTAATGTCACGGTTCCATTTTGTTCTCCTGAACCCCTACTTCCTATAATAGTCCCCTAGTTCAGTTTTGTTTGTTGGATTCTTTAAATTTTTGTTAGAAATATCAAACTGCCTTCCTTATGCCAGAGATCACCAAACTTTCTCCGTCCACGGTGTCCTTAGTAATTCTTTTTCATAGTATACTATTCCGAAAGAAATACTGAACATTTTTTCAAGGATTATGTTTAAACATCTCGAGAAGTATTGGTTAATTTAGTAGCCGTTTAAAAATAAATTGAATATAGTTCATGTAATATTCAAAAAAATGTGGCTGTGTTTCCCATAAAAACGATAGTACTTTGCAGCACCCTGTGCATTTGCTGTGGTGCCTGGGATGACCCTGTGCACAGTTTGGGACACAAAGTGTCCCAAAGGCACAGTTTATATTTACTTAATTGATCTGTAGGTACTTGAAGGGCAAGAACTGGACTCATTCCCGTTTGCATTCCCAGAGCTTTACACAATGTCTGGCACATAGTAGGTGTCAATATTTGATGAAAGAGGATGAATATGGAAGAATGACAAATGCAACTTAAGTTGACTTAAGTAAAATGGTTTTCCTTAGATGGGGTACTTTGTAATAAAGGGCAGCGGTATAGCACAGTGACAAAGAATACAGACTCTATTACTGTTAAAATACATAATTGTGCTTCCATCATTTATAAAATAGGGATAATAGTAAGAACTTCATAGGTCTTACACAAGAATTAAATGGAAAAAAAAAGAATTAAATGAGAAATACATGTAATTCACCAAGTATACTGCACAGTACACAATACGTATTTTGGTAAATATCATTACTATTATTTTGTAATTTTATGCTTTATATTGTAGCTAGACATTCAACACTAGAAATGGTGGGGCAAAGTTAGAGAATAAAACCTGGAAATATTAAGAAGGCAATCAGGGAAATAATTATTTAAAAATGAAGCTGTGATTACAAGCACAATAAGAAAGCACAGTTACTATTTGTTTGGAAAACAAAATCAAAGAACAGGCTCTGTGTGACCAGACTTAGAAATCTGGAATGTGACTAAAATTTACTGTCTGCCAAAAGTGAGAGAAACTCAAATCCCTTCATTTCATGGCTTGAAATTGAAGACCAAAAGCATCTCTTATTTCTAATCACATTCCTATTTACAGAAACACAGGCTCGTACCCCTTTGCATAAGGGGCTGCCAGTGTTTGCATTATCAGTTCCCATTTCAGGGCTGATTACTAAAGCACACACTCCGGGGAGACCGTTGGCACAGAAGATGGCAGCATGGAAGAGAACACGTTTCACAAAATTTGGCATCAACTTTTCAACTGTAAATACAAAGAGATAGAAAGGCAACAATGAAAAGTCAAGAACACCCAGGACGGTACTATTGGAAAGCATGTTCAAGGGAATTTCAAATGTAATGTATAAATGAAAACCCTGCTCAGGGCATTTAAAAAGAAAATACATATTTGAATTTAAACAATATCATCAAACATCCATAACAAAATGGTAGAAGCAATGCAATTTCCCCATCCGTGCCCCATTAGTAAATACTGGCATAAATCTAATTTTAATATCTGTGAGAGATCGCTTCTGCTTCAACCTTGGCCAGAGTGTTGAAAAAGGTAACAATCGTTCTTATTTTGAAACATCTCTGTATTATTAAAAAAAAAAAAAAAAAAGATTTAGTTCAGTAAAAATGGAGAGGTACTCGGGGGGTGATTTATGTTTTTGTTTCGTTTTTTGCCTGTGACACTGCAAAACTTTCATGTGTTCCTTGATGTTTTTCAGTGGATCAACTCAAGGTTGAGTCCCAAGCTTCTTGGTACATACAGTCCTTGTGGAAGAGAATAACTGCTTTAACTCAAAACCTTTCACTTTGAGGCATTGCTGTGTTAATATAAACAAAAATTATATTTATGTCTAGTATACCTAATTAAACAGAGAGAATAAAAAAATTTTTAAAGCCCCAGTGGATGGAGATTATGAAGAGCTGACAGAATTTAGTACTTTGATACTTAATTCATTTCTCTTTCCACAATATAGCATCACTTAATTTATGAGAATCTTGATTCTACCTTCCCTCTAGGAAGTATAGCAATTTACTAAAAGTGGACAAGCAATTTATGGAACAAATTTTAAAATGGGTAATGAAAGCACAGAATTATGGAGCAGTACTGACCTCGGGAAATCATTTTGTATATACCTTTCAAGAAATGGCTATACCTAAACTATCCAGGTTGAGTTACTATCTATTACGTTCTTAAAAGGCACCCAGAAAGAAAAATTTAAAACCTCTTTGATAGCCAGTTCTCGATTTAAAGCTATCAAGAATCTCCTATCTGTGCCTAAACTAGTAAACTAGTTTCTTCCTCTTACAATTTAAGATGCTTTCTTCTTAACTTCAGTGAAGAAGGAAAAGAATTAGTTATGATGCATTTTAGAGGACAAGTTCACATATCCTAAGTCCCTTCTTAGATATTGTATAAGCTACACGAAGACTTTAAAGTGTATAAACATAGTTACACTAATTGCTGTTCAAATTGTATTAAAAAGAAGAATACAGGTCCATTCCCTACCCAGTTTATAAATTATCCTTGGAAAATCAGCCTTGATTCCTGCACCTGCTAAATAGTAGCTTTTTATGCACAACCACAGATGCCTGTTTCATTTAACCTTTCAAGGAACAGCAGGCTGAGTTAATACCTGCCACTGCAGGAAAAACTACTTTGTAGATGTAGATCTAATTCATAATGTCAGGATGATCTCTTTTGGACGCTGTTTTTATACAGTTTGTTTTTATTACTTCCAACAATTGGATTGACAGATCAAATAAATCTGTGCCACATTAAAAAAAAAATATTTCTTAATAAAGTATTTTAATTATCATGTACTTTCTTACATTAAATTGTACGGTTTGTCTGCAAATGTCCAAAATTTTCTCTTCTCATATAAAACCTGAATTAAAAAGAGACTTGTACTGAGATTCAAATGACTAAATGTATTTATTGTTGTTTTGAGTGTTTGTTTTAAGGTAAACAATAGCATAGAGCATAGCACCTAGCAGACATAATCTATTTTTAAAATGCTTTATTATTTCTGTAGTATCCCAAAATATTCTGAGTCAGATAAGAAAACACGGATTGCGCTTTGTCAATCAAGGTGACCCTCTCAATGAGCTTACATAGTTGACTAAAGTCATTCCCACTAGATTTATTGCTTTCAGGCAGAAATTATGACTTATTAATAGTTGTATTCCTGGGTCTTTGCAGAATATTCGTTACCTCCCAAAAGTTGAACTAAATAAAATCAACTTAAAATCTCAAATTGTTTCATTGTAATCATTTACCTTGATAGTAAGACCACTTATGCTTAATTTTTTCACATTGAGTATTAATACTTAGTGAGCACTAAAGCTATATCATGTGGATATAAGTATATACAATTAGATACACAAAAAAATCTAAATATATATATATTGAAATATTACCTTCTATACAGATAATCAAGAATGCCAAGACACCAAGAGTAGAAACCAGGTATGTTTCTATGATGGGGAATGTCTACCTGTCCCTGGGACCCATGTTTCTATTCTAGAAACAGCTGACACTCACTTCACAGGCTTTCCTAGTGAGAGACTTACTTTCCAGTATCTACTTTTTTGGCAGTCCCCAAACAACTATATAGTGCATAAGGAAAGTCATGTGATTTTGGCATCAGATTGAATAACCATCCAGATTTAATAAGCCTGGAGGCTAACATGAGAGGAGATGGCTTCCTATTTCATAATGCGAGGGAGTCTACACGTACCTCTTGGTACCGGTAAGTGCAATTTCTAGCTAAAATTCAGAATGACTTTGAATGAATTCTCCCAGAGCTCCACAGAAATACTCTGAGGTGATATATAAACAGTCTGCCATCATTCAGAGCCTTTGTAAAAAAAATATATCATTGCTATTCTTAATTTAAAAGCAATAAAGTACGATGTTACAAGTCTTCACTCTACTTCCAACTTCACTTTAAAGCACCCTATATTTATATGTTCCATTGCTTTCTTAAGTGTAATCTAAAGTATCGGGATAAATCCCCTAGTTAAAAAAAAAAAACAGTGTTAAAGTTAATGATCACTTTACATTTCCCATCTGACCTATTATGCCTTTAACAGAACATATTCTCCCATACATTTGCAACCACAAGTTCCATGTCATGTACCTTGTGGACATTTCATGAATACTCAGAGGCTCACATCTGGGTATCCCAGGTGAAAGTAGGTACTCTTTGAGTGGAAACTAGTTCCTTTGTATTAGTAATTTACATTATTTTATTAAACAATTAGCATAAGTAAAACATATATTGTTCCAATTTATTTTGGTGCTTTGAGTTGAAACTTCCACAGAACATTTTCAGTGGACTGCATAAGATTACGTTTCCCATGGATTCTAGATCCTTTTATAAGGTTCCAAATTATAATTTGACTTAATAAAATGAAACATGGATTTGTGCACACAGTTATTTAGCAATTGTAACTTCCTCCTATATATTAGGTATTTCTCTTACTTTAAAATGTATAGTTAATATCCTAGCACAGATCTCAGATGCAGTTAACAGTAAGAGAGAGATAAAGGCAAAGACAGAGTTAGAGAGAAAGAGAGAAACAGACAATAAGGAAGAGAGGCAGTAAGAGTGAAAGAATGGAAGGGAGAAAACGGAGATCGAAGGCCTGTTATAATTGGCACAAGCTTTGCTAATATAATCAATGATATAGATCCCTAAGAAAAGTATACCAGATTCTCCTGTGATTTTCCCCTGGGCTCATAAGAACATTCAAAAATTCTTCTTTAATACCCCAAAGGACATTTTCTAAACACTTTCGGTGGTGGTTTTACTTCTTTGTGACTGTTTCCTGAATGCCCTGAGCCTTCCAATTTATTTTTGTTAACAGAAGGAGTGGAGAGAGAGAATGCACCTCTATCAATTGCTGGCACAACTAACATTTCAAAGTGAACCATTGGCAGAAATGCTTGGGGCAGAAAGATATGTGGGGTGTCATCTAACCCATCACTGGAAGACGGCTCTCTAGTCACTAAAAGAAGGACATATCAGACCCAATTCCAATCTCTCTGAAAAGGAAGGGTCCATATTTTATTCTTTAAAGTCACCTAACAGTTTCTTCCCAATTAATGTGAAAGTGGACCTGTGGGCCAGTCTTTTCTGGGTCACTTTCAATTCAACAAAAACCTTCATTTCTTCTACAATAATAAAGTAATTTTTCTTGCCCGAGGAACACCTTGCCAGCAAAATGGCCTACAGCAGGATATAGTCACTGTGTGAGATAAATGCATGATTAGAGAGCATGTGTTATGTATAAGACTACCTTTTAGGTCTCTAATTGCTGGCTATGTCGTTTAAAGAGTTAATGAATTCCATACAGGAGAACGGTGTTTTTTAGCATAAAATATCTCCCATCCAGTTGAATAACATTATTCTTCATCTTTAGAACATTAACTGAAAGAGTATATGTAATCTGGGACAAAGATAACAATACTCTAAGGGCAACAGTGCAACTTAGTTTCCAAATCAATAGAATTACTAACATCTGCAAAAATATGTTAAGAAACCACACCAAAACTTTCCTATTTCACCAAAGTGCTGTGAGGCATAATATACCCAGTGAGGCATTATAAGGGAATATTATATATTATAATAACTTTGACTAACTTTAAAAAACAGAATACTATAAAGAATATTAATATGCTATTACTACATGCAATTTCTTTTAAAAATCAATTTCTAAATTTCCATCAAAAATTAATTTTCAACCTTGTGAACACTTCTGTCCTTATTTGTCTTCTTCAAAGACTTATTTCATCATTGATACTGTCCAATGATCACAGTTAGGATATTAAAACTGCCTGCAAATGGAGATCAAAGGCTTTCATTGGTTTCTAAAGTCAAATTTAAGGTATATGTTGAGAAGAATTGTCCTAGAGAAGAATTATCACACTTAAATCTTTACATAGAGGAAAAAATAAATGCACATGAGAGTATAATACAGTTTAATATAATGTATAAATGTAGTACTGCAGGGGTGCTTACATTCCATAGGTGTTTGCTGACTGAGACACTATGGACCTGAGAACATAAGGTCGGGGCTCACATGGAGCAGCAGAAGGTTATGGTTTGTTTTGCCTTGAAAACGCTGTGATGACACAGACCAAAATATATAGGAGCTAGTGCTGAAAGAATTTACTCCCAGGTCAAGAAGCACTCAAACATTACTGGGGAATTCAAAGAACGAGTACAATTAGCACTGTTGCTAAAAAATAAAAAAATAAAAACCTAAAACAAAGTGGGAAGGGCATCTACCAGCTGATGTGCATAAAGGTGAAAGGAAAGTACCATACTGGACAAGCACAGACCAAAGTCAACTGGAAATTGTAATGGAAGAAATAAAATGTCTAAACATTGCAGTGCTTGGTGTTAACAAACTAAAATGGACTGGAATGGGGCATTTTCAGTCAGGCAATTTCAGTGTTCTACTCTAGAAATGACAAACGCGGAGGAAATGGAGTGGCTTTAATACCGAGGCAAGATATTGTACAGGCAGTTAGGAACTGCAACACAAGGTCTGACTAAATAACATCAATTCGACTTCTAGGAAAACCTATTAACATAACCATCCAAGTCTGTGTTCCACTGCAGAGGCTGAAAAAGGTGAAATGGAAAGCTTTTATGCAATTATCCAAGAAGAAATGGATCCCACACCGTAACAAGACATACTGGCAAGCATAGGTAACTGGACTGCAAAAGTGGGGGGAAACAAACAGAATGAAATATTGTCACAGAGAATTCGGACTAGGGGTCAGAAATAAAGCAGGAAACTGGCTCGTGTGTTTCTGTGAAGCCAGCAACTTGTCTATCAAAACCACATGCTTTAAACAACCAAGCAGACGCCTGTATACATGGACATCACCGGATGGCCAATAGAGCAATCATGTAGACTGTGTAAGTGAAAGAAGGAGATGAAGAAGCTGTATTATCTCTGCCAAAACAAGAGCAGGAGCAGATTGTGGTACTTGCCACAAACTGTTAATATCAAACATTACAGTAAAGCTGAAGAAGAGCACTAAAAGGATCACGATGCCAAAATATAATGTAAATAGCATCCCTGATGGATTTAAAGCCCAATAAAAAGCAGATTTGCGCTGTTAAATTTAATTGACTGAGAACCAGAAGAACTGGGGACTGAAATTGGAAATATTATTTGGGACGAATGTGAAAATACAATGCAGAAGTAAAAATAAAAGATAAAACAATGAGATGGAAGGCAGAACACAAAAAATTGCTGAAGACAGGTGAGAGGCAAAAGTAAAAGGTGATAAAAGCAGGTTTAGAATCCTGAACACAGCTTTCCAATGACCATCAACTAAAAATAAGAACTATTGCAATGTAAGGAGATAGAAGAGAGCGAAAAAGGAACAATAAAAGATCTCTACCACAAAACTCAAGAAATAAAAGGAAATTCAAATCGAGACTACAAATGCTGAACATCCAACACAGAAGTATACTATCTGACCAGGAGAAATTAAAGGGAAGGTAAAAATCTAAACAGAAAAGACTAAAAAAATGGCAGATACCTCTGAAGAAGATTCCTATGAAGAACTTGCAATTCTAGAAAGTGAAGCGAAAGCTTCCCTGAAAGTATTGGGAGGAAATAAATCTCCATGTGTAGATGGGATAGCCACAGAGACTGAATCTGTCAAAATTCTAACAAGAACATGTCAACAAATATGAAAAACAAAACCATGATCTACAGACTGGAAACATTCAGCATACATCCCAATGTTCAAGAAAGGAGAAGCCAAGCAACGCGGCAACCGTAGGGCCGCTGCTCTCATTTCCCACACAAACAAAGTGATGCTAAAGGTGATACAATGAAGTCTTCTAGCTTACAGGGAGCAAGAATGGCCAGATGTTCCAGATGGATTCAGAAGAGGAAGGGGCACTTAGATCTCATTGCGAACATCTGTTGGGTACTAGAGTGCTCCAGATTTTTTCAGAAGAGGTTAGTTTCTATTTTACAGACTACAGTAAAGCCTTTCACTGTGTGGATCATGAAAAGCCCTGCGTTGCTCTGAAAGACATGGGCATGCCTTAGTCGACACGTGACTGCCCTGACGTATAACGTGTACTGTAGACAGGAAGCCACAGTCAAGACAGAATGTGGAAAGACATAATAGTTTCCTATAGGCCAAAGAGTCCAAGCTGCATTTTCCTCCCTCTAAGTATTTGTTTAAGTGAACAATTTGGCTAGACTCAGAGGAAATGGGGATGAAAGCTGGTGGAAGAAATGTCAATAACTTAAGGTATGCGAATAACATCACACTGGCAGCAGTTTGAAATGAAACGAGTTTTTGAAAACTATTTTATTTATTTTTAGAGGGGGGGAAATGAGGGAGAAAGAAAGGTAGATAAACATCAATGTGAAAGAGAAATGTTGATCATTTGCCTCCCACCCTGTAAGGGCCCCAATCGGGAACCAAACCCACAACCCAGACAAGTGCCCAGACCAGGGATCAAACCGTTGAACTGGCGACCTTTCACTTTGCAGAATGAACTCAGCCAACTGAGCAACACTGGTCAGGGTAGAAACAATTTTTTTTACAGCAACTTTTAATAAATGTGAAAGAAGAACAAGCCAAACAGGACTGTATTTGAACATCAAGAAAACAAAAATCATGACTACAGAGGAAATACACAATTTGAAGATAGATAATGAAGATAAATTATTAAAGATTTTGCTACCTTGGCTCAGTCATCAATTGAAATGGATACTACAGACAAGAAATTCAGAGAAGGCTGAGACTCAGAGACAGCGATAGAAGGATTAGGAGATCACCAAGAGCAAAGATGTATCATCGAGACCAGGACTAAGAATGCCCACACCCCTGTATTCCCAATTACTATATAGATGCAAAGTTGGATAGTGTAGAAGGCTTCATTTGAAATACAGTGATGGAGGATCACTCTACAAATATGTTGGATCACCCAGAGATGAATAAGTAGTTAGTTCCTAAAAGCAAATTAAACTTCAGGCATTTCTGGAGGTGAAAGTGAAAAAACTAAAGCTGTCCTACTTCAGGTACATCATGGGAACAAGGTTCTTTGGAAAAAAAAAATAACACTAGAAAAATAAAAGGCAGCAAGAAAGGCATTATTATCCATTTAAAGAGAAAAAACTCAAAATTATATTTCCCCTGTATATGCGAAAACATCCAGATAACAACAGTATTTCCAGTGATCTGATTTTGCCTGAGATATAGAACCCTTATCTACTTTCTTTGAATTTACTTAAACATATGTTCATTACATGTAGCTTTCATTAATGCACACACTCTTAAATGTAGATATAGTTACTAGAGATACGCCCCTCTCATATTTATGGCTTTTGCACCAAGAGCCTATGAATAACTATAGGTCGAGAAAAAAACAATCAATCAATTCACCAACTAGAAAGTCAGTTTTCTCCTATTTAGGGCCATATCTGCAGGCTAATTTAAAGTACATAACTGCTAAAAATTCTATTATGAAATACATTATGCCATGCCTATCATGGCGATCAACCTTGGAGCACTCTACTAAAACTATGAGATCTACTACCTGTCGATGGGTGAAGGCACTCAGTCGAGCAATCCGCAACTGGAGAGGATTAGCTTACAACTGCTGCCACTATCAGCGAAACAGCAAGCAGACAGTTCATTTTACAAAAACTTAATGGAGTGTATGGCTCTTGCTGTTTAATACAAGCACTGACAAGGCATCTAAGCAAAAAGTCTCAGCTGTCACCACTGACAATCTGAGTAGAATTATTTGTCACAGTAGACTAGATAAGGCACCATTAGAATGGCACATGGGTCTGCTACCATACGTCTCGACACTGCAGCCAGAGACAACATGCTTATGGCTGCCACAGACATAGAACAATGGTATGTCCTCAAAAGACTTTTTATCACATAATAGACATGAGACTTTAACATTTCTTCTTTAGCATTTCAAAAGCTACAATGGCACTCAAAGTCTTGATAGAATCTTCGTAAGTATGTAAATATAACTATATATGTATTTTATATTTATATAGAGAAATTATATGTACATATTTACGCACTTACACATATATAGCCTAGCAACATCTGTGAGTCAACTTCTCATTGGTTAACTTTGGCTATCCAAATCTAAGAGCTCTTAATTTTACTATTAAGAACATATACACAGATTACTCCTGAACATCTGGTAAACACAAAAATTGTTTAGCATGAACAAATTATATAGTCTCCTTATTCTCTTCATTAGGACATCAAGAGTATATATCTTTGCCTAACTGATTAAATATATATATATATATATATATATATATATATATATATATATACACACATACATATACATATAGTCAAAATATCACTTGAGAGAACTAATTAAGTTTCCGATGCAAAGAAATAACATAGTTTTTCTGGCTGAGTGGAAATTCACCATTTTCATATAATCTTAAAAATATGTTCTGTGTAGATAATTTAGCACAGCCCTAATGAAACAACAATTTCCACTGAAATGTGGTTTTAGAGGGAGAAAATGAAAATAAAAGCCTCCAAGTACTTAAAAATTGATGCAAAGAGTAAAACATTATGCACTTAAGTCTACTTTCACTAAATCAAAGTCTGTGACTACATCTTTAAAAAATAGGAACTTGTAATTATTTTCTACTTAAATATCCTACTAATTTCCTTACTTCATTAGTAATTTTACTCTGAATAATATTTACAAATTGTCACTCATAAAACTAGATAAACTAGTTAGGATAAAGTACAGACCATTATTTTTCACTTTCAGTCATTTATTCACTCCTTCAACGTATTTACTGAAAGCTAACTAAGTGCTAAATATTTAGCTATGGGGATTAATTTGAGGAATAAATAGAGTGAGACATGCATCATTTACTCAAAAAGCTTTTAATATGGAGATGAGACATACATTTAAATAAATAAATATAGAAGAAAAAGTGATAAGTGCTATGAGAAGAAAACTCAAATTGTGAAGGCAGCTCAAAGCAAAGAGAGATCGATCAGCTCTTTCCAGAAAATGGGCAGCGGTCATAACGCAATTCTCAACCTACGAGCCGTAAAGTTAAAATAAGTGAACGTACCATAGTACAAAATCAGAACACATTAATTACAATAACAATTATTATCCCAAACACCTTTCCTGGTGAATCCCCTTTTTCACATTATTGAGAACTAGAAAAGATACACTGCAAGGAGTTTGAAGCCAAGGAAGGGTAAGATCAGATTTGCATTTTAAATGGGTCACTCTGCTGCCCTGTGGAGATGAAAATGAAAGAAAAAAGATTGTATGTGGAAAGGCTCAGTAGAAGGTGCAGAGAAGAGTTAAAGTAACAGGTCTGAGGCTACAATCCTTACAAGGGCCTGTTCACAAGGTTGACCCTTACCTGGCATCCACAAATTTTTATTTCAGTTCCCATCATTCTAAGAAAAGCTACTGCCTAAATTGAACACCTGATTTCCTTCTGGGAGACTATAATCTTGGTATGCGTTGGGCAGAAGGTGTCTATGTGGTCAGTTTCCAACAAAAGTCCTGGGTGCAGTCTCCAACCAGCTTTCCCAATAGTCAAAAGTTCACCCAGGTTATACAACTCATTTCAGGAGTATTTAAGCATGTCCAGTGTGACTCCACTGGGGAAGGACTCTCAGAATCCTGTGCCTGCTTTCCTCCAGACTCCAGCCAATATGTCTTCTGCTTTCATTGCTTGTGCTTGGTATATTTTCACTGTAATAAATCATGGCTATGAATGTGATGACTCAGTATATGCTGAGTCCTGTGCATCTCCTAGATAAGTATTAGACTTGAGGATGGTCTTGGAGACCTGAAACAGAACGCTTCATCTTCTCAGAGACAAAGGAGGCCTGAACTAGTGCAACCATAAAAGACAAGAGACTGATAAAAATAAGTGGCTGAAAGCAGAGACACTTGATCAAACAGACTTAGATTTCAGCTCCACCACTAACTAGCCATGGGCAGGGCATGCTTTTCTATGAAACATTTAATAGGAGATGTCTAGCACACAGTTGAATGTCCTAATCTGAAGGTAGTCATGAGGTCTGTAAGAGACAAACATTTTCGCAGTCAGACATTATAAGCATTGAACCCATGAAGAGTAATAAGTTCACCTAGAGAATGTCTTTAGTGAGAAGAAGAATAAGCCCACATCTAAATCATGAACATTTAAGGGCAGGAAGAAAAAGAGGAACCCAAGATAGCATTAGAGGAGTGACTCCTGAAGTGTGGTTTCTAGATCAACAGAATCAGCATCACCTGGAAACTTGTTAGAAACAGAAATTTTCATTCTTGACTTAAGACCTGTAGAATAAGAGCAGCTGAGGCCCAGTAATTTGTGATTTAACAAACCTTCCAGATGGTTCTGATGTATGCTGAAGTTTCAGAAGCACAGAAATAGTGAATAGAGATCTAGTGAGTAAGGTAGAGACGAGATAAACAGTCAGAAAGCTGAAGGGAACCAGGCCAATAAATGTGCACAGCATTGGGCAAGAGAAGATAGTCGAGGGATTAATTAGTCGTATCAACGGCAACAGAAAAGTCCGGTAAGATAAGGGCACTGATGTTCCATTGCATACGGTAATGTCTTACAAAGATACTTTCACTAAAGTGTTAGGGGCTGAAGTCAAATATTTCATAAAATTTTAAAAAATGTTAACACTTTTCAGACCACTCAAGAGTTTTCTCGTGTTTTGCACACCATCTGTTAAGGACCGCATCACGAGATGATTTAATTAATGTGCAGTTTGCCCAATATCGTGCGGTCCCTGGCGTATGTCTTAGAGATTTCTATGTGGTACAAAATGTGTTAAGAAGGTAGATCTCATATTGTGTTATCAAAATAAAATAAAATAAATAAAATAAAATATGTAATAATCCATTGCAGAGAGCAAGAGACAAGAGGGAAGGCAGAGAGAAAGGGAGGAGTGAAAAAATTAAGCATGCGAGACGGGTACTGAAACGGTTCCTTCCAGCTGCAGACCACCAAAGCTGAATGTGCACACCTCTTCTCAACGCTGCTTTTCTGAACAGCCAGTTGCTAAAAATTACCAGCATACCACGAGAAAGTGCTAAGAGGGGGTAGAACAATGAAGCAAGGGATTAGCCACTTAATGCCCACATATTCAAGACTCCATCAGTAAAAGTAAGAGAAAACATCCATATCAGTCACCTATAAACTAGGTCTCAGAAAGTTAAATAATTTCAGCACTGTTCAGTGGCATAGGGATATATGCACTCTAAAACTTATTCCTTTGTTTCCTATGCTTGTCTTACCATCAAAATAATCTGGATCTCTGGTTAAGAATATATATATATATATTCTAAAGAAAATGGAAATCTATATACTCTACATAATTCTTACTAGCAAACAAATCTGAAAAATACTATGCTATATCACGCTGTCTCCAAAGGCCCTTCTTTGGATAACTAGTGTAAGAAGAGCCACAGCTACAGTCTGTTTCAGGAATAAAAACTTGGCACTAGGTAGTAGTGTATGTTGTAGTCCTCAGTAACATGGAATATGTAAAGAACAAGGAGGAAGAACAGTCTATAGAAGTCCAAGGGGCCCTGGCTGGATAGCTCATTTGGTTGGAGTGTGGTCTTGTACACGAAAAGGTTGAGGGTTTTATTCTGGGCCTAGGGCACATACCTAGGTTGTGAGTTTGATCCCTGGTCAGGGTACAGACGGGAGGCCACTGATTGATATTGCTTTCTCACATCAATGTCTCTTTCTCTCCCTCCCGCCCTCCCTCCCTCCCCTTCTCTCTCTATTAAATCAATAAATGTATCCTCAGGTGATGATTAAAGGAAATATATTTTAAAAGTCAAAGTGAAGTTGCCTAAACTCAGGATCATTCTCAGCATTACCCTTTGGTCAGAGATGATCAGGGCCTTGCAAATACTCCAAACAATGCCCATAAAATAATTTCTATTTTACAGTTGAGGAATAGAAGTCTTGGTTGGGGGTAAGAAAACAACTTAGAGTCACGTCAGGGGAAAGCACTGAAGACAGAATCCAAACAACTGGATTGTCCCATGTTCCAACCACTTTCCCAGATTGCCTTTACATCATTTGATAGATTACAGTTTTAGGAAGCAGGTTTCAATATTGGTGATAATTATGTCAAATCATTGAATTTGACATATTTAAATTGATAAAGTATTCTTTCTTCCTTTAATTTACACTCTAAAATAGCTGACTAAAAAAAAAAAGAAAAGAAAAATGTCCTGTCAGTTGTATTAATCATTTGTCATCTAAAATAAGTGAACCATTAAATCTAGACATCCATGTTCTGGAACCATGTAAATATCACACAAAAATCAAGAAATCAGTAAACTACTTCATAAACTTCAATAGCAATGACCATGTAATATGATAGAGTACTCGGAACTCTGCCAGCATCTGTTAGTAATTTTCATGAATCATCAGTATTGGCCTCAATTATTACTCACCCATGATTATTCTTTGGGTTGCTAGCATGCTGCACAGGATGGGTGTCTTAACTGGAGGTCTTCCTCTGTCATTACAGAAAAGTAACTGGCAGGTGAGGAGCAGTATTAGTTCATAGGCATAAAAGTCCATGAGCAAGAAAATGAACTGCTCCAAGGATTTCTGATTCATGTGTTTGAATGGCATAAAACCACAGTCTGAGTGTAGTCTTTAACTTACATCTCCACATAATGAGGTAGCCTTACTTACTATATAAAATTCAGCTTTGCTCCTTTTTTCAAGAAAGCACTGTAGACATACTGGTTAAGAGTGTGGTCTCAGGAGCCAGACTGTGTGGATCTGAATTCCAGCTCCATCACTTATTAGCTACGTAACTTTAAGCTAGTATCAAAAATTTTCTTCATGCCTCAATTTTCCCATCTGCAAAATAAGGATATTAATGGTAGGTCCTTCCTCAAAAGGGAAGGTTGGATTAGTTAAAAGTAGTTAAACTTTTAGAGGCTTCTGGTCAAGATGGTGGCTTAGGCAGACGTGGCTGGCCTCTTTGCACAACCACATCAAAATTACAGATAAAATACAGAACAACCATCACTCAGAACTGTCAGAAGTCGAGTTGAATGGAAGTCTGACATCTATGGAAATTAAGAAATCACATCCATCGAGACTGGTAGGAACGGTGCAGATGCAGAACAGGCTGGTCTCTCACCGATGTGTGGCAGATAAAAATTTGGGAGGGATATCCCAGGAGTGAGCAGGCCCAGACCCACACCAGGACCCCAGCTCAGGGTTCCAGTGCCAGGAAGAAGGTCCCTACAACTTCTGGCTGCAAAACCAGTGGGGATTAAATCAGTGGAAGAAATTTCTGGAGCTCAAGAAGTTCCTCTTAAAGAACCCACACATGGACTCACCTACTCAGAGTCACTCCTCTGAATTCCAGCACCAGAGCAGCAGCTTGAAGGGCACCAGTGGCATACTGGGAAAGTCTGAAGTGTCTGGCATCAGGACAAGCAGAGGCCAACTGTGCTTTTTCTGAGCCCTTCCACCATAGAACCATGGAGCTGACAAGCTGGTGCCATATTTGAAACTCCATCAACCTGGCTAATACTATTTGACCCACCTTGGAGATCCCCAGAGACTCTGACCCACTCCACTAGGGGTCTACCCAAGCTGCTTTTCCATATGAATGGCTGATCTCAGCTCATGTTTCACAACTTCCAAAATTCTCTCAAACAAGCACAGCTGGCCTCAGTGAGGTACAGGTGAGGCACTGGCAGCAGCCACATTAGTTTCACAGCTTGGCTTTGCCTGGGAATCTCCAAGCCCAGCACAAGTAGCAGCCTTCTCAGATTGCTTTATAATTCAAGAAGGGCGGACCGTGTAAAACACAGACGTGGGCTTACCTTGGCCTGCACCACCTGGGAAACCCCAGTGCCAGAGCACCCAGTGGACAGCTACAGACCACTTTGGAACACCACTGCCCTGCCTTTGCACAGTGGAACCTCCACAGGTGGTGGAGGTTGGTGGTAAGTGTTCATAGCCAATCCTTGTAACTGTCTGTCCTTGGTAAATCTTTCCCACTGATCTACCAACAGCAACCAAGACTCAACTACAACAGGAGGGTGTACTCAGTCCACACAAAGGGCACACCTCAAATACCCATCTTGGGTGATAGGGTAGGCTGTGCCATTGGACCCTACAAAGCACCTACTACATTAGAGTACACTACCAAGACTTGGAGTCAAGGCAGCTCTACCTAGTACATAGAAACAAACACAGGGAGGCTACCAAAATGAGGAGACAAAGAAGCATGGCCCAGATAAAAGAACAGATCAAAACTCCAGAAAAAGAGCTAAACCAAATGGAGATAAGCAATCTATCAGTTGCAGACTTCAAAACACTGGTTATAAGGATGCTCAAGGAACTTAGTGAGGATCTCAACAGCATAAAAAAAAAAAAAAAAATCCGGTCTGAAATGAAGGATACACTAATTGAAACAAAGAACAAATTTACAGAGAAACAGTAGTAGAGTAGATGAAGCCAAGAATCAAATAAATGATTTAGAACATAAGGAAGAAAAAAAAATCCAAAAAATGAGTGTAATAAAAGCAGCTTCTGGGACAACTTCCAGAGCCCCAACATTCACATAATAGGGGTTCCAGAAAGGAGAGGAGAAAGGGCAAAAAGTTGGAAATCTATTTGAAAAATAATGAAAGAACACTTCCCTAATTTGATTAAGGCAATAGACATGCAAGTCCAGGAAGCACAGAGAGTCCCAATCAAGTTGGACTCAACAAGGATCACACCAAGACACATCATAATTAAAATGCCAAAGGTTAAAGATAAAGAGAATCTTATGAGCAGCAAGATAAAAGCAAAGTTACCTGCAATGGAATTCCGATAAGACTGTCAGCTGATTCCTCAAAAGAAACTTTGCAGGCAAGGAGTATTCAGTGATGAAAAGCAAGGACCTACAACCAAGATCACTCTATCCAGAAAAGCTATCATTTAGAATGGAAGGGCAGATAATGTGCTTCCCAGACAAGGTAAAGCTAAAGGAGTTCATCAACACCAAGCCGCTATTACATGAAATGTTAAAGGGACTTATTTAAGAAAAAGTAGCAGATCAAAACTATGACATTAAAATGACAACAAACTCAGAATTATTAACAACTGAATCTAAAAAACAAAAACAAAGCAAACAACCAGCACAAGAAGAGAATCATAGCTATGGGGATCATTTGGAGGGTTATCAGCTGGGAGGGGAAGGAGAAGAAAGGGGAAATAGTGCAGGGATCAATCCAGAAGCATAATTGGTAGGAACAAAATAGGGGGAGATTAAGAATAGTATAGGAAAGGGAGAAGCCAAAGAACTTAACATGTATGACCCATGGACATGAACTAAGGTATGGGGGGGTTAGTTTGATGGAGGGAATGGGTGTACTGGGCGGAACAGGACAAAGGGGAAAAAATGGGGACAACTGTAATAGCATAGTTGATAAAATATACTTTTAAAAGTCATTAAACTCTTAGAACAGTGTCTGACATATACTAAACACAATAAAATGTTTGCTAATAATTACTCTATTACTCTTTCAAACCAACTGCCCCTTAGCTCAACTGTAGTATTCAAGAATTAGAGAGTCTATGCTGATAGTAAGGTAACTCACTTAGCAATTTTCAATTAAAATAATTCACTAGGAAGGTTGATGGGAAGAAGTTCTCTGGAACTAGTAAGTTATCTTAGTAAATGTAAGGAATGCATATGACTATTCATGTTGTCCTAGAGGAGAATTTGAAAACCTTGATTACAGTGAGTCTGAGCACTCACCTTGCTAACCTGCTCACATAACATCTTACTTGGTTAGTTGGAAGTAGGGGAACTGATAGCTGGAAAAGCTGAAAAGCTCTCCCTTCTCTCAGTCAATCGATCAAGCAAGCAAGCAATGTACGCTATGAAAATTTGAACATGACTCACTATTATACCTATTTTATGATGACTGTCACTTTAAAAAATAACTCACATAGATATATCACTTATGTTATTACTTAAGGTATTTTCTTAAGAACAGTATTAAAGCAATAGTAAAAGGTTTAAAAATCATTTCAACTAAAAGAATAAACATTTGTTAATTGTTGAGAAGTACAAAGACTTATGCTGATGGGCTATCATGGCTTAGAAAAATGAAAGAAAAACAAAATAAAAAACCCCACAATATTAGCACTCATAAACCAACTAAACAAAAAACTAGAGAAGTGATCTTTGAACATGTCTGTATATTCTGTACCAACACTGCATTCTAACATGAGAATTTAAAACTCATTACTATAAAAAGAATGAACTTTCTGAAAAAAAAAACAAGTAAAAAAAAATGTGTTCTGTTACAGCAATCCCCAGATAGTAACCAAAATTTTCCTAATGTCTTTAACTGTGCAAGATGAAATTTGCACTTTGGTCTTATTCCATTTATTCATCCAAGCACCGGGTGCCCTGTAGCAAAGATGATAGAAGTTTTCGTTTCCATGCTCCATCCACCAGGTTCACTACCAACTTCAAATGACACGGTTTCCTTCATCTGATACAAGAGAGACATCCTCTGAACTCACTAAACTGGCAGAGTTACATTGAATGCTTACCCTAACACACTATTATGGAACCATGAACTAGAACATATTTTTTAGTCTTCATGATTTTATCTATCATGGACTGTTCTTTTCTAATTGTCCAGCTAATCTAAATACAATTCCCTATTTAACCTTCTATATCTCAGGGACCTAAGAAATACATACAGAGGGTCAGGTTAAAAAAGAATACAGTTTTTGGCCCTATTTTCAGAAAACATTAGAAGGCTAAAGGAGTTTTGTCCATCTCAGGATTAACAGAAAAATGTATTATTGGGTATCTCTCAATTTGTCTATCCCCAGAAGATCAGCCAATGTCCCTAGTCTATCAACCTCTTTCACAGCCTTCAGATAAGGAATAATGTCTGCTGAATCAGGGTGTTCCCTCTTTGAGAGATGTTAGTTCTGCCTTCTCCTCAATCACAGCCACTGTTGCTGTGGTTGTGTTACTAGGAAGGGCAATCTGTTCACCTCTCTGGATTCCACACCAGCAGCAACTGTGGAGAAAGGAAACACGTGATACTAATGGAAACCTGTTTTGAATTTTTTCTCTTGCATTTCACTGAAAATCTATAGCTAGTATTTATGGAATGTCTATTTCATGTCAAATGATGCCAAACATTTCCATGCGTTATCTCAATCAATCCTCACAACACCACCAAAAGAACTAAATTACTATGAGCAGAGTCCTGTTACTCCGCCCATTTTACTGATAACGACATTAAGGTTTAGAGATGTTATATAGGTGGTCCAAGGAAATAATGGTGTTGAAATTTGGACCCAGAAGACTAAAACTGGAACTTAATAACCTAAAAAGTATGTTATACCACTGAAAGGAAAATGCTCACTGCTCTGTTCATTATGTAATTGTGCATTTTATTTTGTGGATATTTAATAAGCCATAACTCCTTTTTTGTTGTGTTATTAATACTGAAGAGGTGGATACAATTAATGAAATATATAACTTTGTTCTCTTTCAAACTGATATTTAGAACATTTGTTTTTTTATATTTATAATCAGTTCATAAATTTAATTCAATTTTTAAAATCCAAGCAAGAAAAGCCTTCCATAGTATCTTTTTAAATCTTGCCTATCAGAGATTTGCTAAACATTAAATAATTTTAAATCCCAAATTTAAAGGTGGAATTGTAACTAGGTAATTCAACTAGAAGCAATGAATTAAGTGCATTTTTTTTTCATCTTCAACATAAAACAAGAAGGATCAAATTGGACTGATTATCAAAACAATTCTTTAAAAGATTGGCATATATAGCCCTGGCTGGTGTAGCTCAGTGGATTGAGTGCCGGCTGGGAGCCAAAGGGTCCCAGTTCAATTCCCAGTCAGGGCACATGCCTGGGTTGCAGGCCAGGTCCCCAGTGAGGGCCATGTGAGGAGCAACCATACATTGCTGTTTCTCTCCCTCTCTGTCTCCCTCCCTTCCCCTCTCTCTAAAAATAAATAAATAAAATCTTAAAAAAAAAGATTAGCATATATATCCATGAAGGGGGAATCTATATATCTGATTAATCTATTAAGAAGGACCCAAAGGGAGAATTGATAGAATCATGGTTGCAGACATTAGAAAGCTTTAGAAAATTCCAAGAGAGAAATTTTGCTCTTCTTTATGTTTTTCTACTGATACCCTTTCCGGCACAGTGAGGATATCCAGCCCAATAGAAAACAGTAAGATGTTTTGAGCCTTGTCAACTAATTTGAACAGATACAAGTAATGCCAAAACCTCTAAGTGAAAGGATTAAAGGGATTTTTTAAATTTGTAGATGATAGCTCAGCTTTAAAAATACCATAAGGAGCAATACAAATTTTTAAAACCATCTTAAGCTCTAATGTTTAATAATCTAGTATTCCACTTGTTGCAGGTTTACCAAAATGATTAACTCGTTAACACATATTTTCAAAATTGTTCTGATTTATTGACTGCTTTTCTTTTAGCTCTTCCTAGCTTCTTAAAGCCATATATTGATTCACTCATTTGCTGATGGGCATTTAGGTTGCTTCCAGCACTTGGCTATTGTAAATTGTGCTGCTATGAACATTGGGGTGCATACATTTACACAATGGAATTCTACGTAGCAGAGAGAAAGAAGGAGCTCCTACCCTTTGCAACAGCATGGATGGAGCTGGAGAGCATTATGCTAAGTGAAATAAGGCAGGCAGTGAAAGACAAATACCATATGATCTCACCTTTAACTGGAACATAATCAACAAAAGGAAAATGCAAACAAAATATAACCAGAGAAATTGAAATTAAGAACAATCTAACAATAGCCAGAGAGGACAGTGGAGGGAAGGGTTTTTGGGAACTACTATAAAGGACACATGGACAAAACCAAAGGGGTGGGTGGCAGCAAGGAAGGGAAGTGGGTTTGGCTGGGGTGGGGGGGAGTGGTGGGGAGAAAATGCAGACAACTGTAATTGAACAACAATAAAGAAATTAAAATAAATAAATAAAATGGAATAAAAATAAAATAAAGCCACATGTTGGTTTGAAATCCTCAAGTTATATTTCTGAAACGACTTATGCCTCCGTCAACTAAACTTGCTCAAGATCTTCGCCTTTCATTCTTATTTATGTGTGTGACCATAAATGGCACAATCTCCCTGAAGAGTAATTTGTCAGAAAATAACAAAAGCCTTTTGAATCTGCATACCCTTTGCCACAGAAATTTCTAGAAATTCATCATGGATGTGTGCACATAATTAGCTACATGGAATATAGTTTACATGGAATATAGTTTTATTTATAATATTTAAATACAAAATAATTTCTAATGGCTACTGATAGGAAGCCAATTAAACAAAATGCAGTGAGATCTACAGAATAAAATACTATTAAGAAGGCTAATTTAGATGGATAGTGACTGGCACACAATCAGTGCTAAATAATTGCCTAATCCTATATAAATAAATATCCATTGAAATTTGTGATTGTTTTCAAAGCTGCTCAAAGTGGCTTTATCCAATGTTTGTTAATTATAATTATATTATTACACATATAATATAGCTAATATCTACAAGTAGCTTCCTATGTACAAGGCACTATTCTAAATGCCTTACATATATAAATACATTTAATCTTCATAATATCTGAATGAGAGACACAGTATTATTATTCCCATTCTATAGACTAAAGTAAAAATAGACACATAAGGAAAGTAAGTAAATTGCCAAGGTCTTAGAGCTTGTCAGTGACAAGACAAGGATTCAAAGTTAGTAAATCTGGCTCCAGAGTCTGTGCTCTTAACTGGAAACATGCTTGCCTCATATCATAATCTGCTGCCCATATAGAAATGTCTGGAAGGCTATTAAAATGAGAATAATGTGAAAGTGGTTATTTCTGCTTGTCAGGCTATTATTATCACCACTCTTCTACAATATGTGTGAATCATTGTGTCATTCTTTTTTAAATAAAAAAAAAAGTATTTGGACTGCAGAATGAGCCAGAGACAAGAGCACTATGAGGTCTTAAGACTGAGAACTACTAACACAGTTCCCAGCTAGGGGTTCTGATATCCCATGCGCCCCATCTTTAGATGTCTCTGAGTTGACACGGAATCTGGGTGATGACTCCTTCTGAACCTTGACATCTTATAGGGTAGAAGAACAATATTGTTCTAATCTCTCAAAATTGTTCCCTTGCTCTCACTCATAGTCATATTACTGATGTTCATTTTCTTCTTTAAAGCTAGCACAAAGTGTTTATGCTTCTGTCCTTTGCCTTTCGCTAGCAGAAGACTGAAATCAATATTTTAGGGTATTTCTATGATATAGTGAGTTCAGCTGGTACTCCCAAAATATAACTTAATGTGCTGGTTCTCAAACATAGCTACTGTATTTTTTTTAAACTCCACAAGTGATTTGATGCAGAGCCTGGGTTGAGAGTTTCTCCAGAATGTGTATTTTAGCATAACTTGTCAATCTATTTATAGTACTTCCATTGGCAGAATCATAGTATTAGTAAAGAAAACTGAGAAACAGCCAATTTCAGAATATGTGTCATTATGTATATTATTATGTATTCAAATAATAAAAAGTTTTGTACTTTCTTTTAGAATGAGAAAGTATGAATAATAAGAGAGTAAGTGTAAGTGTAAAAGTGAAAAACTAAGAAAAAAGAAGTTTCTGAAGTTGACCAAATTAGTGCATTTCCAGTGAATAATTGTGGACTCATTAATCAAACTGAAACAGTTCTAAGTGAAATAATGTTGGCTTGATAAATAAAACAGCTTTAATATGTACACAATATCTAAGATTTAGTGAAAATTCAAAAAGGACCAACAAAATGCATGGTAGCAAACAAGCACACATACTTGAGATGGTACAAAATAAAAATGTGTAATGCCCTTCCCTAGGACATTTACGATCATTCAGAATATGGATCTGCTCTTAAAGTTATGCTAGGATAGTGACCATCACTTGCTGGACCGGTAAAGACAAAAATAAAAATACATTTAAGTACTAATAGCAAAAATTAAAACTAATTCTGTGAGTAGATTTGTAGGAAGTTGAAGTACATATAAAATTGTTAAAACCCACACTACATCTGCAGGTAGTTGTTCTTCACCCTATTCCCAGCTCTTAAATGTGCGTGTGTGTGTTTATTTACTTTGTTTTATTTAGGCATAAGTTTCTCGTTAAAGTAAAATTGTTTTGATTGCCTTCTTCTTGAACAGATCCTTCATTTGCATCTGCAACTCTACACATGCCCAGTTCTCCAACTACTTCACCAAAATTCTTCCTCAGAGATTACAAAACTGGAAGTCATATTGATCTATAAACTTACACAGATATCCTCATTCAATACCATGGTTTTAACTACCATCTACAAGCAGAGGATATCTAAGTTTTTGTCATCAGTCCTGGCCTCTCCCAGAAAACCGTACGTGTTCGTGGCAGCTCTATCTGTATGTGTATCTAAGGGGCTTCTCAGCTCAGAACTCACGATTCCTTTCCCCTACAACAAAATGGATTCTTCCACAAGTTGTCTTCCCAGCAAATGAAATCCAGATATTCCAAACAAAAATTTGAATGCTACAGTTGATTCCTCGATAGTCCTCATCTCCCAAATGTAACCTATCATTAAATCCAGAACTCATCTACCTTTCTACTTTTTAACTATTATCACTCGTTTCCAAGCCACTATTTCCTCTAAACTAAATTTCTGCAGTAGTCTTCTGAGTTACATTCCTTCTTCTAACCACATATTATTGAAACAGCAACTAGTGATATCTTTTTAAAATATAAATTAGAGAACGCCGCTTGCTTGTTTAAAACCCTCCTGAAATTTCCACTTTCAGTTAAAATAAAAATCCAAGTGCACAGGTCTAGCCTAGAGCTCTACATGATCTTGCTCCTGCCAAACCTCATCTTATATTGTTTTGCCCTTATTTACTGTGGTCTTCTCCTAGGGGCCTTCTTTCCATTTCAAGAACATCCCAAATTCATGTCCAAGTTTATATCTCCACACTCATCTTGGAGATCTCCGTATGATCTCAGAGGGGAAGAGGACAGAGAAGACGGCATTGTTCTCATTCCTAACATTTCTTTTCAGGTGAAGTGATCACTGCTATGGCGCTTCTTGCCTCTTGTCAGCCTTTCTCTCTCTTCTGACTTAAATTTCAGAAGAATAGCTGGGCATGTTTTGCTTACTCTGTCTTTCTTCCCCTGGAGAGTGACCCTGCCTACTAAGTGCATGAGCTCTCTCTGTATTGTATGTAAAGTCTTTCTACCTGAAGAGACTGTCAGAGATAGCTTTCTGACTGTCAAATTTGGCTCTCACACTAAGCTGTCTCTTCCAACCTGGATCTCATTAGAAAAAGGTGCTATTTCCACATATAATCCTACTTTATGTTTCAGTTTGTTCAGAAACCAGCATAAAAGAGGGTGTCTTGATCCAGGCAGGTTGCTACAACAAAATACCAGCTACTAACTGGCTTATAAAAAACAGAAATATATTTTGCACAGTTCTGTAGGTCAGAAGTCCAAGGTCAAGGTGCCGGCACAGTATGGTGAGCGCCCTTTTCCCGGTCACCGACTTCCCATTATATTCTCACATGGTAGAAGGGACTGGGGCTCTAATCGGGATCTCTATTATAAGAGCGCTAATGCCAATCGTGAGGGCTCTCCCTGTGAACATATCACCTTCCAAAGGCCCTATACCCTAAAACCATGACACTGGAAATTAGTATTCCAACATGAGGACTTTGGAGGGACATAAACATTCAGACCATAGCAGACGTGTATTTTCTTAGTTGTGAAAATCCTCAGAGACTTCAAAATACATTTGGATCCTTCATTAAGGTTTATATAAGCATAAATACCACCTCTTCAGAGAGGTTCTTCTTGGTGACATAATCTACAGAATCTATCATGTTGCTGATTACCATATCACTCCCATTTTAATGCCCTGCATATCACTTATTATTGTTACTTTTCTATTTTTGTGTTTTTTGCCGTTTGCTATATCCCACCTTCTGCTGAGATTCATGAAAAATGGACCTTGCTCTCTTTCTTGTTTACCATAGTATCCCTGGTCTTTAGAATGGTACCTAGAATACAGTAGTCACTTAATAAATATACGATGAAAGGGTGAATAAATAAATTCCCACTTGCCAACCTGTACTGACTAGTATATTTTTGCAGTGAAACCCAGAATATCTCAAGAGATGCTGACCTGGCTACGAATGTCGTTCCCCCACCCCCACTCACGTTTCTCAGTCTGGGTCCACTAGCCTTATAAACAATCACAGATAAGACAATTTATGTCTTATAGATATTATTTTCATCTGAGCTCAGTATAGGTAGTAGGCTTCCAAAGGTTACTCCATTTGCTCACACTTTGCTACTACTAGAGGTCAGAATCTGTCCTTAGCCTTAGGTACAGATAAATTAAGTAACAAAGAGAATACATGTACGATTTTAGATTTCATATCTTTTAAAACCAAAAAGTAGGTAGTTAAGAAAACACTTCCAATTCATATCTCATACTAATTCCTATATCCAGGAAACAATTCAATTTTATTTATTTTCAAAAGATTTCATGTAGTTAGACTTCAGAAAGCTTAGATAGGAAGAAGCATTGGGTCTCCTTTAATTATCCTGTTCCAAACTGTAATAATATTGCTTATGGCAAAAAAAGACTTTGATCAATTTTGGTTTTTAATGATATTAATGGCTATGTCATGCCTTTTCTTATTCCATGAGTCTAATTAAATACTAATTTAATAAAAACATTTTTAAAATATCAATATATGATAATGATAAAATTCTGATGATGTTTAACTGAAACTAGGGTGGTCTAAGATGCTATTTGATAAAAAATAATTATATTCCTTTTGAGTATATCTTTAAACTTTGAAATTTCCAGCCTTCAGCAAAAAAGAGGTAACTGAGAACACAAGTCGACTACTGTATATGGTTTCAGTTACTATTTTAAAATGATAACTATTTAACAAATAAATAAATGCAAACTCAACCCCAAATCTATAATATATCTACTAACTTAGACTGATACTAGGAATTCAACACACACAACAATTCAATCAAATATTCCTTTGGATGAGTGAAATTTGAAAGAATTCGGCAAGAGTCTTTATTTTCTAGATATCACAGCAAAGAAAATAATAGACCCACATTCCTCTTGCTGTAACTTCATTAAATAAATGATTTAAAACAGTACATATGTAACTACCAAGCAATACTAAATTCTTAAATTTTACTTTATGTCTTAGACTGTAAGAATCTTGCTGACAGTAATTACACCTAATAATGTATTTGATAAAAGACAATCACCTTATTAAATTATGCTACTTTAAAAATGATGACAAATCAATGAACACAATGGTATGACAGAATGACTAGGTTTAAGCTTACTTATGGGAAATATAAAAAATTTTGCTGCTCATTAATTTTGAAGATGGGACTCAGAAAAAATAGATGTGGTCCTTGTGATGAGTCCCTTGTATCCAAAGATCTAAAATATATGAAAAATTAGTCCCTTTTCTATAATATGCCATCATTTTTTCTTTTATGCTATGTTCATTTCAACCTTTAAAACTAAGTTCCAAAATTCAAATAAAGAAGGATATAAGTCCTTACTTTTCCAAGTAATGTGTGGATTATAGACAAAAGCTTTAAAAGAGAGAAAAAAGAAAAAAATATAATAGCATCCAACCTCTATGCGTACCCAAGAGGCTGAGACATTATCATAATGCCTCTATTATGGCAATTGCTGAAATTAAATGCCTGCAGATTTGACCCTAAGGAGTACAGTGCAGTGTTTGTGGCAATAAAACACTTCCTGTAAATGCTTAACCTTGAATAGATTCTATATTAATACAAGTCTACAATAGCTATTTTGACAACTGTCACTATATATTTACTAAATAAGCCAAACTGAACCACTCCAAGTTACTTTTTAGGTTTTCTGATATATTTTGCTTCTTCCTTGTAAGTGTATATGGCTTTCTAGAATCTTTATTAAGATCCATTTCTACTATATAAAAAAGAATGGCCTAGTACTTTGGTGATTATTCAAGATTTAAAAATAACTTAATAGAAAAAATTATTCATGAAGCAGCATGTTTAGAATTGCACACAGTTAAAGTTTGACAGATTATATACAATTCAGAATAAAATTATATAATTGGCAGCACTTAACATATTACATATTTATGCTGAACTTTGCCAGCACTTCGCATTAGTGTTATCTCAGCCACTTGCTATTTAATAACCTTGTATTAAGTCATTAGGTTTCATTTAAAGGCGAAAATCAAAAATATGTAAATGTGGTTTTACTTGCATTTGCAGAACCACCACACTGGACAATGTGTGGATCTTATAGTTTGAAAATACATTTGAATTGTTAGCTAAATGGAACCTAGATATGGCCTGTTTCATTTCTTAAAATATCAAATTTAGAAAACTAAAAATGTTTTGAATAGCAATCAAATAAGAACTGAAGTCTTAGAAATAAATGATAAATTTCTTCATATAATTGTCATGTACCTTGTAGATAGAATTTTAACAGGAAAGCAGAAATGGCTGAGGTCTTATTATCCAATGAGAATCTTTCATTTCCTGAGGCTGTTTGTATATTCTATTAAACATAGTAAGTTTTTTGTTGTTTTTTTTTTTTACACTACATTAACTTCACTTTCTGATAATATAGCTTGTAAAAATTTTCTCAAAATAGAAGCAAATATGCTTACATTTTGCACAGATATTTCATAGTCAGCTAGTCTAGTACTGTAATTCCTGATGTTGATTCCAATATTAGTTGTCTCCACTTCTACATCCCCCATTCAGTCTGTAGTCGTTGGTATTTTCTTCCTCATCACATCACTGAAACAACCCTCTTGAAGATCTCCAATGGCAACCTAACTACTAAATCCAATGGATAATCTTTTATACAACTCATCAGCCTATATTTCTTTTTCCCCTTCTCACTTGGTAATTTTAATAAATTGCAATATTCTGTTGAGTCTACCACCTTACTGTCTTTAAAAGCATGTTCCTTTCAGTCAAAATAGACTTAATTATGCTTCAAAAAACAATTTCCAAATCTCCGTGTCTTAACACAATGGATATTTGTGGCTTGCACTCTGCTACTATTGTGAGTCAGTAGGAGGTTCTGCTCATAGTAGTCATTCAAAGAACCAAGCAATGGTGTATCCATGATAATGATTATTGCCTATCATTGGGCCAAAGGAAAAGAGAGCTCTAGAAATTTTGAATCAGTTTTTAAGCATCACAATTCATTGGTCAGAAACACTCACTTGGCTCCACCTATCAAAAAGGGTTAGGAGGTACAATCTTATTATGTACTTGGAAAGAGAATTAGGGTATCAGAAAATATGTGATGAATAGTCCTAATTGTAAAACACCACTGCTCAGAATTCTTCACAGCTCCTTACTGATGACAATACCAAATCTACTATGATATGTATAAATTCTCTTCTCTCTCTTGTATCCCTTCCTCTCTCAATTCTCATCATACACACCACTCAGAATTTGTGTTCTAGTGTTGCTGAATTATTTACAGTTTTTAAAGAAATTGCATGCTGCATGCATGCACGTACAATTTTGTTCAGAGTATTCCATTTGCTCCTCTGGTGCCAGAAAACCATTCATCTTTTCAGTTTTATCTAGAAATATACCTTCCCTCTGAAGTCTTCCCTGACCCAACCAAGAATTTGTTCCATACTTCATACATACTTTCCCTTCATTAAAATAAATGTTATTAAATGATTTGCACTTCTTTCCTCACTAGACTATAAACAATAAACACAGAGAGTAAAGAATTTGAAATTTTGGTCCCTGGCATCTGAGATAAAAGAAAAACTGAAAGATGTGTAATGGCCAAAGTCAACTTGACTTCTATATTATTTAACCTTTTCGAAGACTGTTTTTAAAAACTATTTGAATTCTTGGCTTCCATGACACTGTTCTATTTAAAAAATTTTCCTGTCCCCCTTAGAGTCAGCTTCTGGAAAAATGTCACTGTTTTTTTTTTTTTTTCAAGAGCTGAAATAATTCATCCCTTAAATGTGGTTGTGGTGGTAGTAGGATACCGGGTCTAATCTCATGCTTCCTGAATTAAAACCAATGTTTTCAAGTACCATCTATACCTAGTCATCGCTGGGTGGCTTGGTTGGTTGGAGCATTGTCCCTTACACAAAAAGGTTATGGGTTCAATCCTGGGTCAGGGCACGCACCTAGGTTTTGGGTTAGATGCCTGGTTGGGGACCCTACAGAAGGCAACCGTCTGATGTTTCCCTCTCGCATCTGTGTTTTTCTCTCTTTCTCAGCTTTCTTTCTCTAAAATTGATAAACACATCCTCAGGTAAAGATTTAAAAAATATAAAGTAGGAAATTATCTTTTCTATCCAAAGCCCACACTAACTTCATATAAGATTTATTTATCATTCTTTTTATAGTTAACTAGAACATGTGCCTTAAGATCCGACCTAAGCTATATTAGTATATTTTTACTGCAACTACTTCATGAGTAAAATAGCATTTTATCTAGTTCATTTACCCACCTATACTGAACACTAGAGAATAAAGAATGTGGAAGATAGCTTTATTTTCTTACTTATATCAAATACCCAAGGCAGTAAGACCTACATTTATGACTATCATAATTCCCACAAAAGTCAATTAACTATAGATTTTCCGAAGATAATTAACAATTACCACCAAAAATTAATGTCTTATAAGTATTTTGAGTACTAAAGTTATTCTCAAACACAATAAAGTCCTTCCTTAATAGTCCAAATTCCAAGAGACTATAATTTTATTTATATTTTGTTATCTATCATATCTTTGTCTACATTATTCTGCTGTGTCATTACTCATTGTCACAATTCCCAAATATCTGTGAAATGATGTAAAAAGAAATGCAATATAGAGGTGGAGATGATAACCAGCTATTATTTAGTGGTCGTGGTAGTCACTATTCTAAATCTCTTTCAACTATAAACACTCTTTCCCTCAGATCCCGAAAATGGGAGAGAAAACAGTCAACTGGCATACAAACAAAAACAATATAAAAGTAGAAATAATTAAGAATCATTATAATTCATTGTATGTTTATATGTAGTCCTTACCTATTATACTTCCAGGTAAATAGTTGCATCAATATTAATACATATTTAAAGATTTTAATTCTGGATTTTTCATTAAAATATTTCCAACCTAAATAATATTAACTCCTATGAACTTTGCAAAAGACTTTTATTTTTTTACTGGAAAGAAAATGTATTGTGATTTGAAATGTATCCACTGCAGGTGAAAACAAACCTATTGTCTTTCTAAAATATAAGATTCAAAATATAAAGATATAAATGATATCTGCCATTGTTTTAAAATTCAATAATATTTTAAGTTATTTGAACATTGTACAAAATGCAGTTAAAACATGTTGTATATTACTATCAAGATTGAAAAATAAGTGAAGAGAATAAAGAAGAAAAAGTTGACCCACAATTATTTATATAGACAATTAATTGGAAAAAGACGTAAAGGCAATTCACTGGAGCAATGTGTCTTTTATCATATATATTTATACATAGACATCCTCCCAAAAATCAACTTTGATCTATAACTTACACTATGTACAAAAATTAATTCACAAGGGAACCTTGGACTAAATTTAATGTAAAAGAGAAACCTTTTTTTTATTTTGGAGTTAGGCAAAGACTGTCTAGATAAGACACCAAAAGATTGATTCAAAAATCGGGTAGGATTGAGGGTGGGAAGTGAGAGTAGGTGGGGTGGGGGAAAGTGATAGTGGGAAAACAGAGATAATTGCACTTGAACAACAATAAAAAATATTTTAATGATAAATAAAAACAGTGGGGAGAAGACAAAATGATCAAAATGAAAGAGTTATGGTCTTTGAAAAACACTATTAAGAGAAAAAAAAAAAGACAAGACACAGACCAGATAAACTATTTGTAAAGCCTATAGTGGATAAAGAATCTGTATTCAGAATATAAGAATCCTCAAAGGTCAATAATTTGAAAACAAACACAATTTTAAAATGAACACAGTAATTTACACACTTTACCAAAGAAAACATAGAGATAGAAAATAAGCATATGAAAAATGCTCAAACACATTACCATTAGGGAAACGCAAGTTAAAGCTACAACACACCACTGCCACTATTAGAATAAGCAACATTAAAAACACTGAGATGAGGAAGTAAAGGACATGAAACTTTCATACACTGTTGGTTGAAATTGACAGTTCATTTAAAAGTCAAAATACACCTACAATTTGACTCTTAGGTATATTCCAAAGAGAAATAAAAGCATATGACCTATAAAATATTGCACTTAAATGTTCACAGATCAACTATGAAAACAACCCAAAATTTTTCAGTACATAAATTGATAAATTATAGAATATGTGTGGGAATTCTTTTCACACGCATGAAGAAAGCGTAGCCCTGGGATTCACGTGTGTGAGCAAAGACTCCGAGTGGAAAAACTCCCGAGTCGGTATACGTGGATTCATATCCGTGGAGAAACGAATTCTTTAAAATAAAATTTGGCTAACATATTTCTTAAAAATGTACTGCCTTGCTGAATCTTTCCCCCCTGGATCTAGGGGCTTATGCTAATCAATGCCCTGGCTTTTTCCTGCCTCAGTGTTTATGGTTCTGGAGTAAGCAGCCCTAGCTAGCTTGCCCTCAATTTACGTATCTACCTTCTTAATGTATGGCCCCCGGTCCTGTCTACCACCAGACCGGAATATACAATCTATGCATAAGTTAATGAAGACCAATCTGATGCTCTGTGCCCTGAATCTTCAATAAAAACCCCTGGACTGTTGCCCTGGCTGGTGTAGCTCAGTGGATTGAGCACAGGCTGGGAACCAAAGGGTCCGGGTTCGATTCCCAGTCAGGGCACATGCCTGGGTTGCAGGCCAGGTACCCGTGAGGGCCATGTTGAGAGGCAACCATACATTGCTGTTTCTCTCCCTATCTGTTGCCCTCCCTTCCCCTCTCTCTGAAAATAAATAAAAATAAAATGTTAAAAAAAAAACAAACCCTGGACCCAAGGCTCAGGGCTCTCTCCCAGATGATAAGGGGGAAGTCACGTGGTCCTGGATTCCTTTTCCTGCGTCTCTTTGAGTGAGAATTATTTACTAACGCATTCGGTCACGGTCACCACAGATTCTGCATAGCCATGAATCCGCAACAAATATGCATACAATGTAATACTACTCAGAAATACAAAGAAATAATGTATTGAAATACACTAGAACATGGATGAACCTCAAAATACTCATGTGGGTGAAAGAAGGAGAGAGATGAGAACACTCCAGTGACACAAAAATGAGCAGTTGCCTGGGGACAAATGTTGGGCCAGGGACAGGGAGTGGTGGGAAAGAGAAATTTAAATGGGTGATGGACAGGTTTATTAACTTCTGGGCAGTGATGATTTTATAGGTATATGCATTAGTCAAAATTTCACAGATTACACACTTTGTGTGTATTTTACTAAATATCAGATATTCCTCCATGAACCTGTTTTTAAAAAGTTAAGTGGATTTCCTAATGTAACCATTAAAATAAACCATACAATTGTTTCTCATCTAGGAAATACTTTTGACATGATTTTAAGAGGAAAACAGTAATTGTTAAGAACTAAAAGCCTTTCCCCATGAAAAATAAAACATACAAATGTTTAAAATAAGTACAACTTTTTGTTACCATGACTACTCTGTAGCTCCACAGAATGTCTTAGTTAAATGGTTCTTTTCTGTTATACATTTCTGTAAGATCAAATATTTGTGTTTATATCTTTGCATATTTCATTTGCAGATAAAAAATTAAAAATCCATTAATAATTTAAAACAAAATATTTTAAAGTCCAATGATGTAAAAGTTGTCTCCTCTTTTCCTCTTGATAGTACTAACTGTATAAATAATTATTTCAGTAAAAATAAATAATCCATGCAGAAATTAGGTTTAATATCTAATATCTAACTTTTTGGTTCTTTAAATTTTATTTGCTAAAGAGGAAATGTATAACAATTACCTGTCTCAGAATCACCCTCCAAGATGAAATATATTTTAAAAGTAATATACCTTGAAACTAATAATAAACATTAATCATTTTATCAAAATAGAAAAAGAACACCTTTATGGCACAAAGTTATTTGAATTATTTAGAGTTTGACACTATCACCCTAAAAAAATAAAAATGTGCTTAAAAGTAAACATTTTAATGTTTAAAATGTTATAGATGCCATCGGAAAACCTGGGTTAAGATAAAAAGTGTGGCATAGGTCTGTGGGAAAATGAACACCAATAGAGATGGCAACTGGCGCTCCCGTTTCCACCTATGTGCTAGATTCGGCATGTCTTCACTCACTGGGAGGCATTTAAGTGCTTCTATATAATAATAAGTGGTGCTTTCCTGTCAGCTAATTTCAACATCTCGTTCATCTCAGTCTATTTCTATTCATGCTTTTTCTCTTGATTATGACTAATATTTTCTTGTATTGTCACATATAAAATATTAGAAAATGTTACCATATTTTAGGTCAAAGAGTAAGTTTCAAAACATGGATCACCTTCACTGATTACAATACAATTAGATTACACATTTGTAATACACATATATATTTATATTTATATTTTAAACTCATGGGTCAGAAAATAAATGTCATAATGGAAATTAAAAAATACTTAGACCCAAATAAAAACAAAAAAAGACTATATATAATAACTTATATAACAGTAAAATTAGTATCTAGAAGGACACTTATAACCTTAAATGTTTATATTAGCCTTAATTAAGTTTTAGTTAGGTGTTGTTGCATAAATTAATCCAAATAAATGTTTTAGTCTTCATGAGAAAGAGACCTACATTCTTGGGAATATGATTGGCTTTACAAAATAACAGTCTTTTCATTTCCATCTATCAAGGAATTTGAGTATATCCTAAACTTCTTTGTAACAGAAAGTCTTCTTTTAAGATATTTATGATATTGCCAAAAAGTATATTCTACATACATAAAAATATCCAGGAAAGAAATAATAAGCTTCCCAAAGATATACTCATTAGCACTAGAAAGAATGTTATAAGAAATTATATTCAAATAGGTGAAGAAGACAATATACAAATGCCCTTTCATGTGCAAAATTCAGTGAAAAACCAAGAAAATTAACAGAATCATTTCAGCTAAAACAACATATTTGTTTTATTTTTTTCTGCTTTAAAATGTCACTTTGTATTTTTTTTATTGTTGTTCAATGACAGTTGTCCCCATTTTCCCTCCATTTAATGTCTAGTTAGATCTGCTTTGAAAACTGCTGAATTCTTACAAAACTTAAATTGTTGTTATACCTTCAAGTATTTACTCTGAGTTATACAAGATGTGGCTGTGTTGTGAATGAAAGCTGGCTAACTCTGAAGATAGAATACTTTGAGGTACTTCAGATTTACCAACTAGCTTCAGAGGGGTCGAATGGTGAATCTATGTAGGGAGTACTATAAAACTACTGCCATATCATTATTGACGTGCCATTCTTCAGGATTTTGACAGATACCACCTTTCACAGGTCTATTTCTATCTCGAATGTTTTGTCACCAGATGGCAAACAAAACGCGTTGCCACCGCCATTGCTTCTTCCTGCACAGCTGCAGCAGGCATTTTCACGTACATAAACTGTATTGAGAACAGACCTATTAAGATGTGCGATATTGTGGCCCTATTGAACGACAACTGTGCAAAACACTGTAAATATAGTATTGCATCACAAAGATAAATAAAACTGAAGCACACACAGAATAAACATAAGCCTAAAATTAGAGTCCCACTTCCGCCTAGGTATCTTACAATACCACTGTGTCATTTCTACCGCTCAACTGGAACATATTTCTTATACATGTCATTCTTTTTCTATGCTTTCTGTTTTAAATTAATGCTTCAAAATCTCTTCAAATCTACTATTTCAAGTGTTCCAAAAATATCACCACTTCAATAGCACAACTCTGTTAGTGGTATTTTAAATTACAAACTAATTAACATTTTCTTTCACAATCTCAAAGCATCAAATTTGTATGAAAAGATGTAATCATAAAACTTTAAATTACTAATACTTAAAAATGTCTCCTTCATATAATGCCTAATAGTTAAGAACAGAGTTATAATGTGTTTTGTTAAATGTGGTACTAAAGTTACATCATACAATTCCAAAACATGGAGCCTTGATTTCAACATACAATATTTTCAGTATGGGATCATTTATATATTCAATTAAATACTTCTTAAGAAATAATTTAAATAGGTACATTTTAATATCAAAAAATCAGTTGTAGTGCTTATTTTTCCTGTAGCTCTAGAAAAAAACATTTTCACAATAGAATTATAAAAGAATTTTCCAATATTGCCAAAGAACTTTTAAACAAATAAAATTCACAAAATGCACCTGAAGAACCATACTTTAAGTCCAGCTAAGAAAAATATCAGTACAGGACATTTAAAACATTGTAAGAAATGATACAGGAGCACCATAATTCACCTTCATTTACAAGAACAATTAAACACATTTTCCACCAGACTGGCCCCTGACTGGAAAACGGCAAATTGCTTTACTTTATTCTGCCATAGGGTTTTCTTTGAATTGGTACTTTGGACAGCTTCTAGTTCAAAGACGGCTTGAGCAGGGACAAAGAGAGCTATTTCTCTTTTCCAAACCAGAATTGTACGTGAAAGTATATCAGGAGACCAAATAAAAGTTATAATTTACCACATAGCTCCCAGTACCTTGAAAGGGGATAAAGAAAAAAACTGGTTTAAAAAAAAAAAAGGCAAAACTAATGTTCTAAGGAGAAAGGATGAAATTTCTAAGATCAAAAGCCAGGTCCTAGGTGAACTGAAAACACCAAAGATAATAACAAAAACCACCAACCAAATCATAGAAGAATATTTAAGAAATTATCTTATTAACTAGGTACTCAAAAAGGTTTGTTGAATAAGAGAATGAATAAAGTGCTCAAAGTTCATACAACAATTATCCATCTAACATTTATTGAGCCACACCTATGTTCCAGTCGCTGAAGGCTCAGCATGAAACAAAGTCTCCAAAAACGTGCTGTCAGGTAGCTGGAACCACATTCCACGTAGCCTCCACAATGGATGAGCTGTGCAGACACTTACAGGTTAATGATTCTCGCCAAGTTACCATGCCCTCCCTCCTCTGGTATATGGGGATTAAAGTCTTGTCTTGTCACCTTTCATACCTATTGTCTTTAAGACTATGCAGTCCATGACTTATTCTCCATTTGGATTTTTAACATATACGACACAACTTAGCATTTGGATCTGAACATAATAAAATTAGGAAAAATCAAAACAGAAATAACAGAAGCCTGTAATCCTCATCTATAATAAATCACCATTGGGAACTAGACTAAAAAGTAATTTAAAAGGATCCCATTGATCTGCCTAGTCAAAGAAACAAATCTCTATAAAATTTAAGTTTCAATTACTAGAGAATCAGAAATTAATTCTGATCTTGTCTACCTATCTTGTTATTTAAGAGAGAAAAAAACTGAGATTTGGAAAGGTAAAAGTGATTTGCTCAAAGACATAATGTCTGAAATGAGTATTGCTACCCCAGTATGGAACTTCCTCAGAAAATTGAAAATGGAACTGCCTTTCGACCCAGCAATTCCACTACTGGGATTACACCCTAAAAATCCTGAAAAACCAATTCAAAAGAACCTATGCACTCCTATGTTCATAGCAGCACAATTCACAATAGCTAAGTGCTGGAAACAACCTAGGTGCCCATCTACAAATGAATGGATTAAGAAACTATGGTACAGCCTGGCTGGTGTAGCTCAGTGGATTGAGCGCGGGCTGGTGATCCCGGTTTGATTCCCAGTCCGGGCACATGCCTGGGTTGCAGGCCGGGTCCCCAGTGGGGGACATGTGAGAGGCAACCACACATTGCTGTTTCTCTCCCTCTCTTTCTCCCTCCCTTCCCCTCTGTCTAAAAATGAATAAATAAAATCTTTAAAAAAAAAAAGAAACTATGGTACATTTACACAATGGAATTCTACGCAGCAGAAAGGAAGAAGGAGCTTATACCCTTTGCAACAGCATGGATGGAACTGGAGAGCATTATGCTAAGTGAAGTAAGTCAGGCAGTGAGGGACAAATACCATATGATCTCACCTTTAACCGGATCATAACCAACAAAAGCAGAAAGCAAGCAAAACATA
>PVJI01012784.1:0-10538 GCA_004026765.1 Micronycteris hirsuta | reverse complement strand
AAAGGGTTTTCAGGAGCCACTGTGAAGGACAAATGGACAGAACTAAGGGGGAGGAGGGAGGCTGGGGGGATAAGGGGGCTGGAGGGGAAGGGAGGAGGGGAGGGGAGAGGATGCAAATAACTGTAATCGAACAAAAGTAAAATAAAATTTAAAAAAAAAAAGACATAATGTCTTAATGGTAGGGACCTTGAATTTCAGGAGGCTTCCCATCATTCCCAAAGCTGATGATTCACTGTGCCTACATTATTTGTATGAACAATATAGTTTATTCTGAACACTTATTTTTCTTCTAGTGCCTATCGTTTTTGTATGGGTCAGGCAGAAGGTACCTCAATGACCATCATCCAGTAAAAACTCTTGGTGCTGAGCCTCTCAGAAACGTCCTTGGTCAGAAACATTTCACATCTATTACGAGTCACTGCTGCAGGAACCATGTGCTTCCGTTGTGACTTGGCAGGGAGAGAGCTCTGTAAGCCTGCGCTTGCTTTGACTCAGACATGGCTGGGTGCACTTTCTCCTTTGTGTAACAGATGATAGCCATGACTGTACGTGAGTTTTGTGAGTGTTCCTAGTGAATCAGCAAACCAAGGGGTGATACTGGAGTCCTCCAGAAAAAGAGATTTTTAAAAGAAATACAAAAATGGTTCAACTTTTTACGCACTAGCTCCCCACCAACCAGTAGTGTGGGCTCCTTCCAGATTCCTAAACCCATGGTGTTAGAGACTGGCTAGTGAATGGATGAAAACATTTCTCCATGAGCAAATGTTAAATGATCCCATGGCATATTCACTGAAAACTCAATAAGGAAGTACTTCTTAAAGGAATCTTCTGTAACAAAAAATTTACAGTGTGAAAAAAGAATAAATTGAGTAAGTGATCCCCAGAGTTTAAAAAGATCATTCGTATTTTACATAGAAAAATCTTACTTAACAAGTTACTCAAACACAAGAATTACAGGCCCATGATTTTATATATATGTACTATATGTATAAATTTTCAAAACATTACATGAGATGAAACTCCTGAAACAGTTAAATTTCTTATATTAACAACAGTAATATTGATAGTGCTCTGGAAGGAAAGATGCATTTTTTAAAAAGTCAATACACTGGGTTTACGGTGCTCATTGGCCTGTCATTTGTTTCTGTTGGGGTTAAAAAGGCCAAAATGAAATGTAATTTGTAACATATTTTGAACATCATTAAAAAATAAAAATATATGGGCCCAGCTGGTGTAGCTCAGTGGATTGAGCGCGGGCTGGGAACCAGAGGGTCCCGGTTCGATTCCCAGTCAGGGCACATGCCTAGGTTGCAGGCCAGGTCCCCAGTGGGGGCCATGTGAGAGGCAACCACACATTGCTCTTTCTCCCTCCCTTCTCCTCTCTGTAAAAATAAATAAAATCTTAAAATATATATATATATATATATATGGTTTCAAAGGTTTTTTTATAATGTAATTACAGATTTTTATAGAAGCAAAATGTATTTCTGTAAAAATGCACTACAATTTTTATAATTACATCAATATGTGAATTTTTTCTTTTCAAAAAACATACTCTAAAAAAGTTAGCTTTGCTGATATCATGCTCTTCTTAATAAAAATTATTTAACTGAGAAAAATTAAACAATTCTATAACTGATTTATTATATATTAAGGAAGATAATTGCCAGATTTGAAAAATAGGTCAACATTTTCTAAATTTCTCCTTATTTTCAATAAAGAAAATGTATTATTGTTGCTTAAGAAACACAAAAATATTTTAAGATGAAAAGGAGCAACCTGGATGTTATCTAACTTTCCAATTATATTAAATATTTAAATTAGAAAAGTTAACATTGACCTGCATGGGAAAAGAACACAATTGTGATGTATGTTTGCTAAAATGAGACAATTCAGCATCAATGTCCCAAAATATTCTAAATCTTTTTCATATAAGGATAAAATATTGCAGATAGAAGACACATTTATGTGGTGAATCATTTGACTTTTTTTCTGTGGACTCTTTAACCTTAATTGCTATAGATATTCCTTTTTCTGACACCTAAACTAAAATTGCTCACAATTTTATGATGCAATCACCTATCATTTGGAATTTCTATTATATTAAGAGAAAACCTTATTGAACTACGGCTGCTGATGACTGAGAGTTAAACTATTAGAACTAAAGTGAGAAGTGAGAGAGACAAAGAAAGAAGTTACATAAAGAGTCTACTAGGAGCCTGCTGTACCCTGGACTTAAATAACACAAGGCAGGAACTCTCTCTGGTTCCTTTTTTGCTTCTTGAGCTTCTTCATTAATCATCAAAGTCAACATCTTTCTCAAGAAATCTCCCATTCAACCATACTAATTATAGTATTCAATCACAGTGTAGCTCTACTAAAAAAAAAAAAAAAAAAAAAAAAAAGACAGTATGCTTACTGGTTAAGATAACAAACTTTAAAGCCATGGATACTTTAAATCCTGATCTAAGTCTCAGTTTGTTTATTTTTTTTTAATCTGTAAAACAGGATAATGGGTGTAATTTCTACACCATAGGTGATGTTTAAATGAAATAATATTATGAAACACTTAGATGGAACATAGTAAACTACGTGCCTGCAGTTAGCTAACACTATCATAGCAGTGGTCTTTGTAGTATTTGAGGAAGGAGGGAAGGGAGGGAGGGAGGCGGGGAGGAAGGAACGAAGGGAGGGAGGGAGTTCAATATTCAACAATATATAACATAAATAAGTTGTAGTAGAATTTATTCTGTAGCATATCTATTTAATTGCAGCCATTTATCATGTTGTAGAAGATATTTAAAAGATATTCAAAATATATTTAACAAAATATGTTAGCTTAGAAAACCATGAAATATATGATGCCATTTTATTTATAGATAAAAAGGATAAATAAGCATAATGGTGGCAAAAATGGATAATTTTTCCTTAGTTTTTCTTGTTTTCTGGAGAAAATATAAATATCTTAAAATATATTTATAAAACAAAATGTGGGCATTATATCTAACTGTAAAACTTTATAAACTGTGTTAAAATGAGCAAATTTTGCAAACAGTTTTTACTGTACTTAAGGACAGACAATTATCTAACACTTACTGATAGCAATACCTTTAAATGTAAAAAAAGAAATCACCCAATATGGAAAAAATGCTACTAGAAATCCCAGTCTTTTCATTTTCTAAATTAATCACAAGGAATGGAAAATGACTCAAATTCCATACCACATGAACTCAAATTTTTAGGAACAAATGACAGCAAAGAAAGAATTTATCTTCTTTTGAATGTACTACTTAACATAGTATGGAGCTAAGTGTCCTAGATGAAGATGATTATATCAAATTCAAGGATATTACTAAAACTCATTAAACCTAATTCCCAACTAAACTTATGTGGTATAAATTAAGACAGAACTAAGTGTCCCATCTTTTAAACTTAATGAATACATAAGCACTTATATTAAGCATCAATAGGTAGTTATATTGCCTTGTTTATTTTCTTATCATAAATTTTAGTACATTGTAGAGTGCACTCATTAATGTCTCTTATCCCCTTAGAATAAAAATGTAGTTTGTCATAGCTTAAGGTTCTAAGAAATCATCGTTACTTCTAGTTTTCTTTCACATACACCATAACATCTTTTAGGAGTTTTATTGACTAAATATACAATCTAGATTTGTTTAGTTTTTTCTTCTATGTCCTATCACACGTAACTTACATTCCCAGTTATTATAACACTTGGCATATCACACCTTCCAAAACATTATTATATTCAAAAGCATGAGTTGAATTTAGATAGATATATAATTTTTTTCTATATAAACACTGGCTGAAAAATGAATTTGAAGAATAAAGGCTAGGTAAAAGTAGGTTTACAGTTGTAATACAAATAAATAATACCATAATTAATAAATAAGAATAAACAAAAATCATCTCTGTTTCACACATTCACAACTGTAAACCTACGTGTGCTCACCCCTGTATATAAAAGCCCATAGCCTCTGGGAATACGTGAGACATACACTGACCATATATTAACCTGGGAGTGTTTTCAAGGAGCAACCTGTATCATACATCAGTACCAACACTTGGTGTCATTAAATAATGTGCCTATAGAAAACTGAATGAGCAGGTGACAGTCAGTGGGTAGGAGGTTAGGGGGTGGAGGGATTGAACAACCAAAAATAAAGGACTCCTGGACATGGGCAGCAGTGTGGTGATTGCTGGGTGTCAGGAGGTACAAGGGGACTAAATGTTCATGGAAAATATTACAATACAGATTAAATTTAAAAGAGGAAAATTGAATGAACTTATTTTTGTTTAAATTCAAGGGCAGACTGGAAACATTTGGGCTGACATGCTGTCTAAAATGAAGTATGTAATGTGTAAAACACACACTGTGAAAAACATTTATTATTCAAGTTATGACTTTTATAGGCAATTCATTATATAATAGATAAAATACAGATAAGTAAACATTTATTTTATCACATCCATTTTATCTTTATTTAAATTGAAATAAGATATGTATTGGATTCTCTGCTAATATATGGAGAAATGAATGTCTACCCAGAAACATGAACAACAAAGTAAAACTTTTTTTAATTGTATCTTTCCATTAACATTTATGTCCCTTACAGCCCCTCTCCCCACAATCACCAAACGGTTGTCCATGTCCATGAGCCCTTTTTCCTTTTTGCTTGAAGCCTCCACCCCATAGCCGCCCCATCCAGAGCAGCAGCCCGCTCTCTATCTACTAGTCTGTCTCTGTTGTGCTTGTTAGTTCAGTTTGTTCATTAGATTCCACATATGAGTGAAATCATATGGTATTTGCCTTCCTCTGACGCTTATTTTCACTTAGCACAATGTTCTCCAGGTCATCCATGCTGTGGCAAGGGGAAAATTTTCCTTCTTTTTTATGGCCAAATAGTATCCTATTGTGTAAATGTGCCATAGTTGTTTCATCTACTCATCTACTCATGGACACTTGGGCTGCTTCCATGTCTTGGCAATTGTAAATAATGCTGCAATGAACACAGGGGTGCTTATGTTCTTTTAAATTAGTGTTTCAGGTTTCTTTGGGTAAATTCACAGAACTGGAATTGCTGGGTCATAAAGCAACTCTATTTTTAATTTTCTGAGATACCCATACTGCTTTCCACAGTGGCTGCACCAATCTGTATTCCCACCGATAATGGAAAAGGGTTCCTCTTTTTCCGTATCTTGCTGTTTGTTAATTTATTGATGATGGCCATTCTGACAGGTATGAAGTGATACCTCACTGTGGTTTTAACTTGCATTTCTCAGATGATTAGTGACAAGCATCACTTTATATGTCTATTGGCCATCTGTATGTTCTCTTTGAAGAAGTGTCTATACACGTCACTTGCCCATTTTTTTAACGGATTGCTTGTTTTTTTTTGTTTGTTTGTTTTTTGGTGTTTACTTGTATAAGCTCTTTACTAAGTTTAGATATTAACTCCTTATCAGATGTATTATTGGAGAATATGTTCTGCCATTCAGCGATGTCTTTTTATTTTGTTGATGGTCTCCTTTGCTTTGCATTATTAAAATGTCCATACTATCCAAAGCAATCTATAGGTCATCATAATTTCTACTGAGATACTAATGACATATTTCACAGAACTAGACCAAATATTTCAAAAATTCATATGTGAACACAAAAGATCCCAAACAGCAATGGCAACCTTGAAAAGGAACAACGTTGGAGGAGGCACACTACCTAATATACACTTACAAGGCTATCATAACAGCATGGTACTGGCATAAAAAACAGACACATAGATCAATGAAACAGCATAGAGAGCACAGAAATAAACCCACACCTTTATAGTCAATTAATATCTGACAGAGGAAGCTAAAGATAGTTTATTCAATAAATAGTGTTGGGAAAATTGGACAGACACATGCAGAAAAATGAAAGTAGACCAACTTCTTATGTCACACATAAGAATAAATTCAAAATGAATTAAAGACTTAAATGTTGGACCTGAAACAATAAAAATCCTAGAAGAAAACAGGCAGTAAAATCTTGAACATTGTTCATAGCAATATTTTTTCTGATATATCTCCTCAGGCAAGGGAAACAAAAGAAAAAATGAACAAATGGAACTACATCAAACTTAAAAAGTACTTGTCCAGCAAAACTTCTTTTTGAAACAAAATCCTTAATTGGACACATCATAAGCACTCTTTACACACTTTTTTGAATACCTTAGTTGAATGTCTTAATTGAATATCTGTCCTTATCCTGGATAACACATATCAATGGTCAAAAGACAAAGATTTTCAGTATTAAAGAAAAGAAAAGAAAAATTACTTAACAAGGTATTTAGTATTTTAGCCAACAGAAAATAAGTCAGTGGCTTTAATTTAATTCTTATTTTTATCTGCATTGCAGAATGAGGTCATAGAAGAGAAATGTTTATAATGTAAACAAAGTAAATCGGGGGCAGGATCAGAACTTTGAGAATGTCATTACATGGCAAAATAGGGTCCCATACAGGATCTGCGTCCAGGAGGACCCCAAGTATGTGACAATTTTGAGGCATATCAGAAGCTCCAATTAGAAACTGGCCCATGAGGTGGGCCAGTTGGTCCACCTCATTTTGGTGGTTGAAGACGGAAAGTTGTCAAAATGAAACCTACAATACTAAGTTAAAAGTATCCTTCCAAAATTGTACACTAATTAACTTGATAATTAATTATGCATTCAGTTAGGCAAAACATAAGATTCTTTAACCTACTGGGGGGTGACAAAATTAGAAACATTTGTGTCTTTTAATTTACAATATTTCATAAATGAAGCTATACTGAAGATGTTCTTTGCCTCTGACCTTAAGTACTATTTTTATATTGTTGCTTTAATAGTAGCAATCAGCCCAAATTTATTATATCAATGTAAAATACCAACCAACATGTTTTATAATTCCATTTTTAATAGAGTGAGCAAGACTTTAGCTCCTGGGTGATTAATAAATGTTTGCATAGTGATTAGATAAAAAAAAATTTCAATCTCTCTTGAATATTCAAGAACACAGTATCTACTCCCCTGCCTTACACAAATTAACTATTTCACTTGACCAAGTTTTCTGTGCTTTAAATTTTACAGTGCATGTGCTTTACATAACTCATTCAAAAAATTGTCATTAAAATTGTGTCCAGTTATAGCATTGCTGCTTACATAATTTCTATTCTAGGAGAATTCAGTATACCTGAGATTTATAAAAGAGTAAGTCATACCTCATTCCCTCCCACTTCACTCCATTTCAATATCATGGATGCATTAATTCTTATTTCCTGAAGATTTTTAGCTCTGGCTGATGTGGCTCAGTGGATTGAGTTCTAGCCTGTGAACCTAAGGGTTGCTGGTTCAATTCCCAGTCAGGGCACATGCCTGGGTTTTGGGCCAGGCCCCCAGTAGGGAGCATGCGAAAGGCAACCACACTCATGTTTCATCTTCTCTCTTTTTCCTCCCTTCCCCTCTCTATAAAAATAATTAAATAAGGTATTTAAAAAAAAGATTTTTATAGATAGTGCAAAGGAAACCCAGGTGTTTAAAATCAGTGTAATTTGTAATTAAATTACATAAAATGCCTGCTTATATAGCAAACATATGTAAAAGCTAGACTGGTATTAAATATAGGTAACCAGGATGATTTTTTCCTTTATATTTTAGTCATAAAATCCGTTATGTACTTTTAACTTCTCTCATTTCTATAATATGTGCCACCAGAAAAACTTTGTTAGATGTTCACATCATATTTCAGAAACCTGTTCCAACCGGTAAATCATACTTATAGTTGCACTGAAAATAAAAATGTACAATAAATTTAAAATGTGCATTAGCAACTTTAACAAAACATATTTATGGGCAATCCAATCAATGATGGGTATTTAAGGAAGGGAAAACAAGACAACGGAGTTAGGAAAAAGAAGAAAATGGGGAGTAAAATGACAGGAGTGAGTACTGACCCCTAAATTAGAAAGTTCTTAATAGCAACCCACTGCACTGAGGAGCCCAAGTCTGTCTCATCAGCACCATCTCCAGACGGAGACAGAAGGTGGAAAAGAACCAAAGAACCTTTAGTTTCACTGACTCTCAACAATGGAAAAGAGTGGAGAGAGTCTTTCTGTTTTACTCTTAAGTGCTTTTAAAGACTCTCCTCATTATTAAAGTAATATATAGTTATTTTAGGAAATCTGGAAATTATACAATTACATCAATGAGAATATCTACATGTTCTCTAATTGAAAAATTTAGAAATGAAATACTATTTGCAGTTTACTACATTTTCTTCTCGTCTTATTTCTATGCACATGTACATGAATTTTAGCCTTCTTCGCACTGTACTGTGAGTGCAGTTTAGCATTCTGCTGTTTCACTTAACATACCAGCCATTCCTCATGGTATTTTAAGGAATACGTTTTACTTCTAAGTATCCTTTAAAAAATCATGTTTAAGAACTACATAATACTTCATTATATAGCTTCACCACAACTTATTTAAAGGCACTCCCATTTTAGGAATTTAGCGAGTTTCTAATTTTGTATTTGCATATTTAATAATAAACATCATAATTATGAAGGTTTACTTGTAGTTTTATTTACATCTGTGAATAAAACTATAGGTGTGAATAAAACTACAAGTAAATCCAAGTAAATCTTCAAAATTATGAAGTCATCTTTACAAATCATCTGTAAAAATAAATGTCTAGGTCATAAGTATCAACTTCTAAAGGCTGTTGATATAGATTTACCAAATTGCCCTCTCAAAAGATGGTATTCATATTTATATTTGATTCCAGATTGTATGAAGGTGCTTCCTTTTCCACTTATAGTTTTATGCAAGAATGTGGTGACTCAGCAAAGTAGAAATTGGTGAAGCGTTTTTAATTCATTTGTAATTTACTCTTCCAACATTTAATTTAAATGCTACCAACTGAGTCTTAAGATAGCATTTCAAATGTATTTACAATTATGTTAACTTACCTTTAATCTGCAGTTTAAAGAGCTATGATTATTTCCACCAAGTTTTACCATAATGCAACTTGATTCAGAACTCTATCTCCAAAAGGGAAAAAATAAATTAAATGAGATCTTAGAAAGAATATAAGATTTTGAATAATATAGAGCTAAGGAAAAATAGAATAGTGTACCTAATATGACGTGTAACCTTGAAAAAATTACTTAACCTCAATTTGAATCTATTTCTTCAGCAATAAAATGAGAGAAATATCTATGTTTCTGGGTTCTTATATATATATATGGTATATACATATATGTATGTATATATGTGTGTGTGTGTGTGTGTGTGTATCATCGGGTGCTGAAAATGCAAAGGTTTTCTCATTGCCATTCTGTAGTGTAGTTTACCAGAAAACAAATCCCACATAAAGTATATTGTTATCAGCTTCTAGTGTTTCACTTTTAAAATGAGCATTTAAGAATTTTTTTCTTAAAAAAGAACTTCTATATATGTGAGGAATGCCTCCAACACACAATACACACACACACACAGCATAAAACAAACAAGAAAAGAGGAAGGCTGCAAAGTGAGAAAAGGAGGGAAAAGGCTGCAAAGTGAGAAAGACTTCAAAAAATATAATTAATACAGTATACCACAAATCAAGAACAGGATATTATAAAACAAGAACAATCATAGAATTCAAGTTTCTAAAAAATTAGGAAATGATAATACAAGATAAAATCAAGGAAATCACCAGAAACAAAAGAAATGATAAGTAAGAGGGGAAACAAAAGAAGGGGAAAAAATCAGAAAATTAATCCAGGATAGCAAGCATTTTTAATAGGAGTTGCAGAAATAAGAAGGAAATCACAATAATGATATAACAATAACAGTTATAATAACAACAAGAGCATTACAAACCTGAAAGAAAAGTTTGAAAGCCACATGCATTTTCAACAAAGAGATCATAAAATTTCCTGAGAAAAGAAGTACCAAAATCACAATGGCCTCAGACTACTCAGCACAAATACCACAAGATAATAGAAGCCCCGAAATTCTAAGAGGAGGCAGCCTGCACTCACCCAAACTATCAACAAGCATGGGAGTGGAATAAAAACATTTCAAGCTTTTAAGGAGTCAGAAAACTTTTCCAGGAACCCGTTATTAGAAGGCTCCAAACAACGGGTGAATCCCGCAAGCCGGTGACGCTGCCGGAGAGAGGCCAGGGCTGAGCCAGCAGAGCCGAGTCTGGCAGAGGAGGTGGTGGGGAGTTGGGGAGAGGAGGAGTGACTGAAGCCCACGGTGATCGGGGCCGCCATTGCTTCCTCCCAGACCCCGCCCCCAGAGGCAACATCATCCAAAAAGAGACCCAGGTCGCAGGCATCTGCCAGCTGACAAGTGCACCGAGATAAAAAGAAGGAAAATGGCCAAAAAGAAGGACCACAACAAATTACAGCTAATGGATGACAACATAGTCAACCTATCAGATGCGCAATTTAAAATGCTTGTAATCAACTTGTTAACAAAACTGGAAAATAGGTGGACGCAAATA
>PVJI01012783.1:0-50275 GCA_004026765.1 Micronycteris hirsuta | reverse complement strand
GTGCTGCTATGAACATAGGAGTGCAAAGGTTCTTTTGAATTGGTTTTTCAGGATTCTTAGGGTATAATCCCAGTAGTGGAATTGCTGGGTCGAAAGGCAGTTCCATTTTCAATTTTCTGAGGAAGTTCCATACTGTTTTCCACAGTGGCTGCACCAGTCTGCATTCCCACCAACAGTGCAGTAGGGTTCCCTTTTCTCCTAAGTGCTGGAAACAACCTAGGTGCCCATCTACAAATGAATGGATTAAGAAACTATGGTACATTTACACAATGGAATTCTATGCAGCAGAAAGGAAGAAGGAGCTTATACCTTTTGCAACAGCATGGATGGAACTGGAGAGCATTATGCTAAGTGAAGTAAGCCAGGCAGTGAGGGACAAACACCATATGATCTCACCTTTAACCGGATCATAACCAACAAAAGCAGAAAGCAAGCAAAACATAACTAGAGACATTGAAATTAAGAACAGTCTAATGATAGACAGGGGAGAGAGGAGAGGGGACAATGGGGAGAAGGGTTTTCAGGAACCACTGTAAAGGACAAATGGACAGAACTAAGAGGGAGGAGGGACGCTGGGGGTGGGGGAAGGGGGCTGGAGGGGAAGGGAAGAGGGGAGGGGAGAGGATGCAAATAACTGTAATTGAACAAAAGTAAAATAAAATTTAAAAAAATAAAAAGAAAAAAATCAAAGGAAAAAAAAAAAAAAAGCAAAGCTGCGCCTGCAGACCTTCAGGTGCTGACTTGGCTCTCAGCCCTGTAGGGAAGGGAGCCCAACATTTGGCCTGGACAGTCTCCTAAAGCCAGTGCTCCCGACCTCCAAGTCAGGGGCCCTCTGACTCTGTTTCCCAGGGAGATAACGTCTGTGTCCTAAGTCAGGGCTGTGGGATAATAAGTAGAGTTCAGCTTCAAGACCTTACAGCCCCAGGTTGGACCCTGACCTCAGCACCCGTTGCCTTGGGAGCAGTGTTAGATTTACTGCTCATGGCCATTTTAGCAAGAGAGTAGTGACCAGATATGCCTCCACATTTCTGTTACTGGGAGTAAGGGCATGGACCCTTACTAAAGGCTGTGTCCCGGCATTTCTGCCTAGCTATCAAAGGACACAAACTGTGGCTTCATTCAGAGAGGGGAGGACTTCACAATCACAGAAGGCGAGGCAATCAGAGTCTGCCAGTTCAAAAGAAATTTTGACATTTGGGAACATCTCCTCAAACAGAGATAGTAGGTTTGGGGAGGTCCGATGGGACTGAGTTACAATCTAGCTTCACGCTCGGTGCCTGCCCATTGCACACATTACTTACCGTGGTCCTCAAACACCCCCCTTTCTGGAGTGACAAAAATCACGGCTCCTTTCTCCATGGATGGTAAACTCAGTAGGTCAGATGAACATCCCCCCGGCCTGTCTGTGTGCTGTGGTCCGAGTCACTGCAGGTTAAAGCTGACTGGAGGAAAATGAATTCCTTAACGTGGACAGCACCTAAGGAGCGGGTGCCACTGTTGCTTTTGAGGAGGAGCACAGAACAGAGAAGTGGACAGTCAGGACTTCAGTCGAAGGCACTCGGCCTTGAACATGACCCTGGAATTCACACCAAGGGACAGGATCCCTTCCTCAGAGGAGAACAGCTGAGGGCTGCAGGCCTCACACCCTACCCAGGTGGCCTCGGGTCACTACTGGTAGGGCTGAGCAGGGCAAGCTCCTGGAATCCAGATCTCATGTCCGGTTGAGCACAAGACGCAGAGGCCTAGGAGAGAGCCTTTTAAGGGCAGATGAGGAGGCCAGGCCCATGTGGCCAGCAGGCTTCACCCAGGAATGTCCCTGTGCTTCTGGCAGGGTCGTGGGTTGGTACAGAGCAAGCACGGGCGTCGGGCCTAAAGGGTCCCGTGCCAGCTCTGCCATTGTCACTGTGTTACCTCTGAGCTCTAACCTGTGCATCCTAAACCCCTTCGGTCCAGGAGTTGCCATGCACCACATTCTGGTCCAGGAGGTCAAAGCGCAAGTGTCCCTGGTGGGGATCCCGGTAGAGAGAGACTGCATGGCTCCAGCCCTCCTCCCTTTCCGTCTTTGTGACTGAACCTCAGTGGTGCTGGATGTGCAGGAGCCCCTCACCAGCAGGAGGACAAAACACAGGCACAGGAAATGGAAGGGAAAGACAGAGGAAGCTGTGTGCCTAGCGCTGCTGCTGGGCTGCCTGACAACCGGGCCTCTGTGTCTGGACTGTGTGACGGGAGCAATGGTCCAGTTGTACTCATGAACCACTCTTGCTGACATCTCTGGGCATGTGGCCGATGGTGTTTCTCCCTCATGGAGCTGCGATCATGCAGGTAAAATGTGCAGCACATGCTGCTCAGTAACCTGGAACTGGAGATACTTCCTGGTCCACCAAGACCATGACAGAGACCTGAGAACTTGGCCAGCCTGGCTGCTGTCTGCACAACACTGACCACAGGGAGACCCACGTGTCACTGCAGCTGGAGTCTCACAGGAAGCATGTCTGTGCTCACCCCTGAAGCCACTCATATGGGAATCGGTGGTTGGTGTCACAGCACCTCCCCTGCTTCCAGGACAACCCCTTCTGTTTTTTTGTTATGGACTCTGCCTGCTGCACTTATCTCCCCCTTCAAGTGGGCAGAAGCCACCCTTGCCCAGGGACAGAGAGTCAGACAGTGTGTTCCAGAGTGGCCCTGAGGGTTCTAATGAGACACCTGGCTAAAGATCATGGGCCTGGGAGACGATGCAGCTCAGCAGAGTGATGCATGAACCATCGAGGAATGTAGTTCATGGGACATAGACTGGCCGTGGCCAGACACGGTCAGGCTGAAGACTCGGGGGTTGACGTTGCTATTGGAGAATGTGAGTGTATCTGTCACTGTAGAACTTAAGTTATCACCTTTGCTTGGCAGCTTGAATCACTGGGGCTCACACAGGCATGCTCTGCAGACAGGCAGGCGGTGGTCCAGCATGGGGCATTAGGGAAAGATTTGATCCATCTACGCTGTGCTACCCAAAGATGAGGAACCATTGTACACCCACCTAGGAAGACCATCCTCTCCATGAAATGACTAGCTTCTGGATCAGGTCCTGTGACGTGTTCAAGGCAAGGATGACAGGTGGCTCCATGGCTCTACTTCCACCTTGACCCATCGCTCCACACAGAACCAAAGTTTTGGGATCTGTGACCATTGCCTCCCAAAACTGGCCCAAGGAAACTGGAATGTGATCAATATATTCCCAGATAACAGGTCCTGGGAAGCCTTTAGTTATATGTTCAGTGCATACAGGGAGCAGTGCTGGTAGTGTTTTCTGTTTTTAGTAGAGAGAGTGGCCTAATTTTGTGGGAAGGAGAGCCATTTCATTTTCCCCCTTATGATGGGGTACCTTGCGGGTCACTTTCTGATTTACTCCGTGATGCCTTAGGGCTTACTATGCTCAGGGTTCAACATCAGCATGTGGGCACCAGCAGTACCCATCTTCAGCAGGTGCCTCTTCTGATAGTTTGAGGCATATTCGAATCAGGACTCTCTTCTTAATACTAGGTGACAGGTCTGATTGGCTGGTGCTTCCCTGATCAGTAGCTGTTTTCTCTGATTGGCTGGTGTCTGTGTGGACAAACTGGGACACACACACATCAACAACACCACACAGTGACCTCTCCTGTCCTCCACTGTGTCTATCAGGCCCAGAAGTGAGCACACTGATGATCCCTACATGCTGGTTGATGGTTATCGTGTTGTGCTGAGGCACCGGTGATGTGAGCTATGGCTGCGTTATAGGCCTTCTCATTGCTGGCTGTGTCCATTGCTCTGACTTGAATCCTAGTGGTTCCTTCAGGGATTAAGGGGAGGGGTGTTGATATCTCAACAGCTAACAACCAGCATGGCAATACAAATTAGCAGGGAAATCTCAAATGCAAGGTGTTACCACTTCATACCAACAACATTACTGCGCATGGAGTGATATAAGCAATATAATCCACTAAATTATTGTGACAGTTTCAAAGTTATTTGTTTACTGACATAGAAACATTTAGGGCTTCTTCTGATAAGGCTATAGCTGTGGGTACACTGGCCCTCATTAACATGAAACCGTCAGGGACCTGAGGGCTGTCTGATGTCTCATCTCTCCACCTGCCCCACTGCTCCCAAGCCCTCTATCCTTCTTTCCGTGACAGTGCCAGGGAAGTCCTGTCTGGACACTGGCCTCCTGTTAGGAGCTGGGCCAAGAACACAAGGCAGAGGGAAGAGCTGGGTGTGGGAAGTGTATCCTGGTGGCTCAGACCAAGGCTCTGGATGTTGGTCTGTGAAAGGACCTGATGTGGCTGCGCCCCTCATGTCATCACCAAGAGATGGCTGATGCTGGCTGCTGAACTGGGGATTGCTTTAGGGACAAAGCCACTACAAAGACGGAAAAGAGAGGAATAGGAGAGAAAGCAGTGCTGGGCGCCAGTGGCAGGTGGGAGGCACAGGAAAGCAGCCCATGGGAATTTGTTCATTCCTTGTCAGCTCCTACTGTCTACTCGGAGCTCAGACTGTTGTACTACATGAAATGTCATATGCAGTGAGACTCAGATCCTGTCCTCAAGCACAGAGCTCATCCACCACACATACGGCTCAGGTCTGTGCCCAGACGACCCACCTCCACCCTATTAACCCCTGGAATGTGAAAGGGGCTTAAAAATTATTTCATGAATAACTTCAAAGAATCAAGTGGCTCTCTGAAATATTTAGGAAATGAGATAGCCGCTGCTGGTTCCAGCATCCCCTGAATCCATCCATACAGTGGACACTCACAACATTGTGGATTGCTTCTTCCTGTCCAGAGGTGTTGTCACCTGCAGCTGCTGTGTTTCCCTGCTTACAACAAACACGTAAGGAGGTTCAATAGTGCTCAGGCCAGTGCTGCCTAGAAAACCTGAACTTTCTCACCCTTCTGAATTGCTCTGAGGATGACACAGAAACTTAACCTGCCAGGAAGGATCCCGATCAGGTCCAAATGCCTTTCAACCAGTCTCCTCGAATGAGACCATAGTCTTCCCTTTGTCATTCTTGACCTATATTTTTGGGACCAGGCCTCTGTCACTCTCTCAGAAGTAGATGTGGTGGATGCGGGGATAACTCAGTCTCTACTTTGCCTCTCAAGACCAAGGTGGGCTTTGGGGGACATCATTATGTCCATCTGGTGTGCCTAGAGAGCTTCCTAGAAGGACAGGAAGAGATGGACCACAGCATAAGCCTAACTGTCCTGTAAGCTGGGTTGCTCTGTCAGTACCTGCTGACCTGCGGGAAGGACTTTGGTTGCTAATCTTCTATTATCAACCCTTGTTTCTCAAGCATCTTGGCAGTCCACATTAGAAGGCACCATCTGGGCAAAACCCTGCAAAATTGAAGGGAAGTAGCTAAGGCACAGAGAGCCTTGCCCCTGGTCCAGCCTGAGAACCACCACTCAGTGACCTGTTTCTCCACTGCTCCACAGAGAACGGTACTCCCCATGCCCATCACTACCTCAGGGATTTTGAAACACCTTCCCCAGGAGACAAAGGCTGATAGGAGGACACTGACATCGTGCAAGGCCTGAAGTTGGGGCATTCATTTTCCCCCTCAATGCAGGAAACTGGACAGACTTCCTGAGCCTGAATGCATCGCACACTGCACACTCACGTCTCTACCAGCACTAGGACAAAATGAGCTATTCAGACTGCTTCTGAAAACACCATTCTTGTCCAACAAGAGGGGGTTGGTGAAACCATGGCCCCTTCCCCAGGATGTTGGGTGCAATATTAATGGGGACACTGAAGGGAGGGGTTTGAGACATTTTGTAAGGGAAAGTGGTTGTTGAGAAAGCCATATTTGGTATTGTACTGTCTGTGAATGAAAATGGTGCAGTTGTGCCAATGTGTGTGATGAACAGAAAGCTCTGGTAGGGTCTGCAAATTGGTGTTCTGTTTGCTTTAGGAATTATGGGTGCTCCCCCCTGCTGTATTTACCAAACTCACTTTTTTTTTTTTACAAAAACCACATATTATCAAAAGAAAATGTTTCTCTCAAGTATGCAGCCTACAGCAGAAAATCTTATTTGCATTTTGAAATGCAAATTTCAAAATGTTACAGGAGTTTTCTGCGGAGATGACATTAACAACCACTGACTCTTAAACATGTTTTCTGCTGCGTAGTATTCCATCATGTAAATGTACCACAGTTTTTTGATCCACTCATTTACTGATGGGCACCCAGGTTGCCTCCAGCACTTGGCTATTGGAAATCGCACTGCTATGAACACTGGGGTGCATAGGTTCTTTTGAAATTGTGTTTCAGGACTCCTAGGGTATAGTCCCAGTAGTGGAATTGCCAGTTCAAAAGGCAGTTCTATTTTTAGTTTTCTGAGGAAATTCCATGCTGTTTTCCACATGGCTGCACCATTCTGCATTCCCACCAAGTGTGAAAGAAGGAGCTCCTACCCTTTGAGATACCTTGAATGGATCTGGAGAACACTATGCTAAGTGAAATAAGCCAGGTGGTTAAAGACAAATACCATATGATCGCATCTATAGGTGGAACCAATCAACAAAACAAGCAAGCAAAATATAACCAGAGACATTGAAATTAAGAACAAACTGACAGTAACCAGAGGGGATGTAGGAGGGAATAGTGGGGAGAAAAGGGGAAAGGGTTGTCAAGGAACCCTTGGACACATGGACAAAGCCAAAAGGGGTTAGGATCAAGGGTGGAAGGTGGGGATGGCTGGGGTGTGGGGGTAGAGGTGCTGGAAAAATAGAGACAAACGTACTTGAACAACAATAAAAAAAAGAAGAAATTAACATTTTTTAATCCTCAAACGAGGACATGATTATTGAGTTTGGGGTGAGAGAGAGGGACAGAGAGAGAGGGAGAGAGAAAAATTGATGACAGAAAAAATATTAATCATTTTCCTCTCCTCTGCTCCAAGAGGGGAGACTGAATCGCATTCTGCACAGGTGCCCTGGCTGTGAATGGAACCTGCCGCCACTCATTTTATGGGATGATGCTTAGTCAGCTAGACACAGCAGGCAGGGCTAAATATATATTTTTTTTAAAAAAACCTTTCTTCAGTAAGTAGTATGATTTATGAAGGAGCATCTGTGGGTGACATACATCCACAACTGCCGCTCTCTGGGTCTAAGTCAGAGTCTTTGTAAGGTAATTAAGACTGGCCCAGATCCTGGTTCAGAGAGAGCAACATTTGGATTCAAATCAAATCTTCCAAGTGTCAGAAAGCCTTGCCTGACTCCTACTGTGGGGGAGCAGTGAGCTGTTCTGGACTCTTGGCTGGCCATTCTGGCAAATGACACACTCACCTGCCCAGCTATGATCCCCAAGGCGGCGGGCAGGCCCCTTACCTGAATGGCAGACAATGAGAGCAGAAGCCAGGTGGGGCTGGTCATAGCTGCGATGGCCACTGTGGTCAAAGAGTGAATAGCACGATGGAAACAGCTGGCCACGCTGTCCTGTTGCCTCGGCCGCTGGTGTCCTTTTTGCCCAAAGGTATCAACTTGCCCAGAACGGAGCAATGACAGTGCCAGGTGGAGGAGTTGGCAAGCCAACAGGTGTATCTGGACTGGCCTTGGAGGCCCAGCAGGCAGCAAGTATCAGATAGGCAGAAGAATGGCCTCAGCTGCCCGCTAAGGTACAAGACACTCAGAATCCAGCACATGTCAGGCTGAACTCACTCCTTGAGGACTCCTTCTTCAAACCGAGGATTATGGGTGCCAGCTGCTGACAGGTAGGTAAGAGGGGAATGTAAACACCCAGCACCCTGCACAAGGTAACCTGAGACCACGTGAACTATGCAAATAAGGCTGAAACAGAAGTGCCTGTTTATGACTTAGCTCTGGGTGCCGCATACCATTTTATGACACAGGTCAGCCATGGTGTGAAGGAAGCTCTGTACACAGGCAGGGTTGACAGGAGGTGGATTTGGGGGACATCTTGGAGGCTTGCAGCCACGCTAGGAATGTGGTTTGTGGAATGAGGGAGAGGGAACAGACCTCTTTCTACACATCTCGAATCATTCGGCCTTCTAGCGGAGCTCCAGTATCAGTCCTGCTGGAAGGCATGGGTTATGCAGCACAGTGAATTTCAGTTCCAGCCCCTGTGCCAGCATTACACCAGGACTCTGGCCCTCGCTCATGGCCCATGCTGAAGTACAGTACATAGAAAGGTTTGGGGTGTTGCACAGGGAAGGAAAAAACTCAAGAAACACAATTTCCTTTAGAAAAGTATGAACAAAAGAGAAAATAGTAGCGGGCATCTATCATGGAAATCTACAGTGTTTATGTAGATGCTCTTCACAAGCCTGGCAGCAGAAGTACAGAAAGGCCACCATTCAGGGTCATGGAGTCTGGGCTTCCCCTTTTTCTGAACCCACTGTAGTAGGAAGAGGGTAGGACATGTTTAGGTCTTCCTCACGCAGAACTGGATATGATAAGGCTCCTCACTGACTGTGTTTGCCTTGTCCTTGTAATGAAGTCAGTTGTGTTCCTTAGAAAAGCATGACATCAGGGTGCTGTCTGCACCCTCTCTTACACGGAGATAGATGTTTACCCTGCTCTCACCTTGAGTCTTGCCTGACTCCCACCCACTGGGCCCATGGGGATTCTGTGTTCTTGGGCCATTGTGGACAATGTCTGAGAATGGGTGGCCATGAATGACTATGATTGTACATAACTTTTCTGTTTGTAGTATGTGCATTTTCCCATAGGACTTCGATAAACAAACAAGAGTTTAATGATACAATAATTAAGAGTTCTGAGATGGTGTCAACAGTATATTAAACCCTGTGGGGGCCATGACAAGGCGCGTGCACCACAGAAGTTCCCGTGTCACGGGCTTCACAAACACTGCATGCAGATTAGGTGCACACAGTTCAGGCAGATGCTGTCACCAGGCTCAGTTCTCAGCAATGGCTGGGCAAGGGCCTTGTTCCACAGGTTATCTCAGTACTAATTGCCTGCGTGTTGAGAAAAGGAGGCAGCCCAGGCTCAATGGAGGAGGTGGCGACTTGCCTGGAAGCATGCCCCCAAACTCATGCCTCCTGCTCAGGGTAGCAGAGTCTACTGGAGAAAGCAGTGGTGTCTGCTCCATGTCTGAATTTGGTTCCAAGACCCTAGTGTCTCCATGTCGTCCCTTGACCAGCACTGGGAAACCTGGAGGACTTGACCACTGAAAGAAATTTAGCAGGAGACTTGCAATCTCTGCTTTCCCCTGTGACAGATTCTGCCTCAACTTGGAACATCAAACAAAAAGGCTGGGGTTACCCTTTCCACTGTACAGATTAGGAAACAGGCACAGAAGTAGTGACAACACAGCTGGAGGGGGCAGCACTGAGACTCTCATGGTGCACAGCATATATACTGAAGTGCACCATGAGATGCTGACCCTTAAGAGGCAGCAGCGAGTGAGGCAGATGGGGTACCCAGCCAGAATCAGGCTCACGAACACACACGAAAATACGCGCGCGCACGCGCGCACGCACACGCACACGCACACACACACACTCTCCCTGCCTACCTTTTACCTCTGAGGCTACAGAGGTCCAAGTAAATCAGGACAGGAGCCAAAAGAAGCCAAGAGAGGCAGTTGAAGGCCCACCTAATAAGGATAAAAGTGCCCTCTTCTAAGGACTACAGGAAAATTACCCTCCCTGGTGAGTCTGTCTAAACTCCCTTTCCCTGGCACTAACCTAACTTAGACATTTATAGGAGTTGAATTTCTAGGTCTGAGCCTGGGTCCCCTACAGCCCTCCTGGAACTCTATACTTTCACTGAAATGGGAAATGAGGTATCTGGGCTTCCAATTAGTGCTGAAACACAATTTATTAGAAGAGAATACTGAAAAAAAAACATGGAGTAACTCTGTGTTGATATCCCTGTAGTAACTAATACATAGTTTGTCTATCACATCTCTTGCCATGAAAGTGGAGGATTTGTTTAACAAGTTACTTCTGTACTAATGACACTCTTGGGGAAGAATAATGGGACAATGCACCTCCCCTCAACAGCCCTCTGAGCTGTATGAAGTGTGTGGGCTACGTCTGTCCTACGGCAGTTGAGATGTGATGGAAAGCTAATGAGTTACTTGACTTCCATGAAAAATTAGGGTTTCTCCCCTGAGTGGATCCTCTGGTGTCCAATGAGGTGTGACTTCTGTGTAAATCCTCGCCCACACTCCCTGCACACAAAGGGCTTCTCCCCCGAGTGGATCCTCTGGTGTGTGATGAGATTGAACTTCACTGTAAAGCATCGCCCACACTCTGGGCAAGCATATGGCTTCACCCCTGAGTGGGTCCTCTGGTGTGTGATGAGATTGAACTTCACTGTAAAGCATCTCCCACACTCTGGGCAACCATAGGGCTTCTCCCCAGTGTGTGTCCTCTGGTGCCTAATGAGATTTGATTTCCGTGAAAAGTCTCTGCCACACTCCTCACAAATATAGGGCTTCTCCCCCAAGTGTGTCCTGTGGTGTTGGATCAGAACTGATTTCTGTGTGAAGCCTCTCCCACACTCCCTACAAACATGGGGTTTTTCTCTTGAATGATTGCTCTGGTGTGTGACAAGACCTGACATCCCTGAAAAGCCTTGTCCAGGCTCCCTGCAAACATAGGTCCCGTCCCTGGAGTGTGCCTTCTGGTGTCTCTTCAACTGTGACACATGATTCAAGTCTTGCCCACACCCTCCATAGTTAATTGTTACACTTTCTGACACTCCTCCTCTCACAAAAAATTTCCCCGAATCCTCTGGATGCACATTCTGGACTGTGCTTGGCTCTTCCTCCATCATCCTCTCACCCTCAATAGAGTTCCTCATTTGCACGTGGGGAAGTTTCAACAAGGCCCCTGAAACCCTCTTCTGCCTGATCCTTTTAAGCAAACGGGACCTGTTCTTGACATCTTGACCTTCACCTTTGTCATTCCATCTCTGCGTATTGGCTTGTTGCTGCTGCTGATTCTGATCTTCTGGGCAGGGCACCTCTGATTGGTGGTGTTTTCTTACAGATGTTCCTGGGAGAATCTGAGAGGGGTGACTGTGTTTCACATGTTGGCTGAGCAATTTCTTACTGCAGAAGGCCAAAGTGCAGAGGGGGCATGGGTGGATCCCTCGTTTTGGTTTTGCTGAAAGAGAAACTTTTGGTCAGGGAAGACGTTGGCAAGGCTGCCAGAGCCACATGCTTTGTCTCCTGATAGGAGTGGCCCTATGAATCAACCTTATCGTGGTGACAATGTGATCCTTCACAGTCTATTTTCCTTTTCATCTCTATGCACTACATCTTCTTCAGAAATCCAGAAAGCCCACCTCAGTGGTCTTTTCTACAATTTTCCCAGATTAAGGACTTTCAAGAAGTATCAGAGGCAATTTGACAATCTCTATGGGTGGAACTACAATGATATTTCCCATATATATGCGTCTGCTAAGTCATGTTAAAGAGATAAGCCACAGTCCCCCAAAGGGAGATGCTTCTCTCTGTTTTCCAAAATCGTAAAATAAAAATATGACTTTCCTCAAGCCTCACAACCAGTATCCATGCTTGATTTCATTCAGTGTTAGCCTGTTTTAACAACAGGAAGTTCTATTTCTAAATGTTTCTCCAACCACACTTCTCACACAGCTGACCCTCATACAACTTCGACCAATCTGCCATTGTCTCTCACTTGGAGATGAAGTAATCACGGAGGGGATTCCCAACTGAAGTTTGTTTTCTAAAACTTAGCAACTCAGGCCCTGGCTGGTGTAGCTCAGTGGATTGAGCGCGGGCTGGGAACCAAGCGGTCCCGGTTCGATTCCCAGTCAGGGCACATGCCTGGGTTGCGGGCCGGGTCCCCATGAGGGCCATGTGAGAGGCAACCATACATTGCTGTTTCTCTCCCTCTCTTTCTCCCTCCCTAGAAGAGAGACATGCCACGCTGCAGCTGAAGACTGCACAACTGTCTCATCTCACTCAGAAAAGTCCCTAGTGACTCAGCTGGGATCATAGGCACTGCATTTCTACCTGTTAGGCATTTCCCTGACTTCTGTTCCAGCCCCCAATGCAGAGACCGAGACCTGAGTGTCAAGAGCCGGCTTGAGGCCCCACCTCTTTCCTGCACTAGCTGATCCCTCTGCCATGATCCTTTGCCCACAAGTATTATCGTAAATGTTATCTTCTCACAGAGCCCTTCCCTGATCATCTGCCACACCGCACCCTCCCCTCTCACCGATCCCTAGGCACTTGTCCTGGATTTCATTTCTCCAAAGCATAAAGCAATGTGTAATATTACATACACGCAAGCACGTGTACCTGGGTTTCCCTCCTTTATCCATCAGTGGATGGATATCCTCCACTATCCACTCTTCTCAAGAGCAGTGATTCTGATCACTGTGTTAATTTAGCTCCTGAGCCATGTTTGGCGGATATTAGGAATTCACCGAACTAAGTGCAATAATAAATCAATGCAATACTGACATAAACGTTTTATTTAGAAATACTAAGGATATTGAAAAGAAACAGCAATTAAAGGTTCAGAAAAAATGTGTTGGTGCTTGCAACACTTTTGTAGGAGGTCCTCTAAGCCCTTCAGTGCTATATATACTTTTGTAACTGCTGCGCATGGAGTATTTTAAAAATTAGAAACAACTAAAAAAAAAAAAAACACAATAAAACAAATATTGTTCCTAAGGGTGAAGGGTGTTTGAAATGAATCCTTGATTTCCGAAGCATCTGACTGGAAATTTGACTAACTTTACAGTGTATTTCACTCTAGAGTTGGACCATGAAAATTCGTAAGGAAATTTCTCTTTTTTTTTTTCTGATTGGAGAACAGTGGTGCCACACATTGCCCTGCTGCAAGCTCTCTCTTCCACTTACCGCCATGCTTGATGCCCAGGTGCTGGGCGTACTCGTCCCCATACCAGACCAGCAGCTCACAGCCTGGCCTGATGACCTGGCAGGTTCTGTAGAAAATCTGCCTGTGGTATTGAAAGGCCACCAGGTTCTGCTCTTCATCATGCCGTGCACAGTTCACATACCTGGGATTGAGGCAGATGACGGGAAAGAAACCCACAGTAATGAGTTCCCACTACCTGTCACAACCAGGTCTAGCTCCTCTCTGATGCTTACGGTCCTCAGACCCTGCTGTCACCCACTTCCCACAACACTCCTGGGAAACCTTCTGTTTAGTGTCTGAACCTCTGTCAGAATGCCATGTGAATACCTCTATCTAAGTCCTGCTGACAGTGCTCAACCTGCCTAATATCATTTTCCAAAGCCCAATCCCAGCCTTATTCTCCGCCCTGATTGGCATAAAACCCAGTGACCCCTAGCTTCTCTAAATGCTAAATCAAGTTCTGTCTGTTTCACACCACAGAAGCTGGTGCTTGATATAGACTCTGCCCCTAGATTAGTTCACATTATTCAACACTCAGCCCTAGTCCATCTTCTCCTGAGAGGACTTTCTCTATCTCCCAAACTTTACTCAGGGCACCATCCACTTGGCTAAGCAAGGTTCCAATAGAAACCTGGAGGTCTTTTTGTCTTAGCAAAATAACAGAACAATATTAGTTGATCCACACAATCTCTCCCATGATAAAAGAGAGCCCCTCAGAAAAGGGTCCCATGACCATTCCTCTTCAGACCTCAGAACACAGTTCTAATTAGAACTCATGCCAGGATGCTTTACTGCTCGCATCAGTTTAGGTATCCGTGGCTTTAGGCTACACTGGCACTGTGCGCTTCTTGAAAAATATTACAACTATACTTATATTTTCTAAAAGCAATGGTTTCATGTCTGTCTGCAATATACCTACATAAGGACATGGACTGTGTGATCTGTTCAAGCAATGAACTCACTTCTGTAAACTGGAACATAGTCAGTGCTTAATTAACGTTCATTAGGTAAATGATGTGTAAATCAGTGTCCCTGGTGACAATACGATCCTCCAGGTTTCCTCCAGTGATCAAATTGAGTCTAGCGTAGGGATTTATATTTTGAGGATATATGCTATTTTTTTATCTCCCTTTTTCTAAATGCCTCTTGACTTGAAAGAGTACTGTGTGGATAACAAAGAGAAACAGAGGATTGAGGGAGATCATTGAGGGAGGCATGATGACAGGGAAAGAAACATGGACAAGTGGGGGATGAGAGTCCTCACTGGCACCTGCAAACCTAAATATCGTACCTCATCCAGTTGGAACAGGATTTGTCCTCTCCATCCACGTACTCATAGAATTTCCCCCCTTTGGTGATCTGTATTGCAGAAAAGAAGTTGAAGGTCTTTTTATTTTTACTTTTTGGTTGGGAAAGTAATAGTCAGAAGAACTAGTTTACTCTACTGACATCAAAGCTCTTTCAGTCCACATGGGTATTCAACTGCCACCTGTAACCACATATGTTTCTTGACCATCACCTACACATCCAAGTCTGTCTGTCCATCAGAGCAGGAGACCCACATGGGTGGAGCCACTCCTTTGTGTCGGTACCACTTTGTTCCCACTTACATTCTGATCCCTAAACAGGAGCTCTGTGTTCATGCAAAGTGCACTCACTACACAGTGCTAGCCATATTATCCCCATCCAGGTCTGCATGTGAGAGGTAATGCTCCTCCAAGCATCAGAAGGGATGTGGGAAGCCAGAGAAGACAGAAACAGATAAACATTTCTCACCACCCAGGCGTATCCACTCTTGGATGCCTCTTCATCTTGTGTGACCTGGCCCTCAAAAGGGCCAAAGCAGAGACCCACTGGCAGATCAGATGCCTCGTTCCAAACTCCAAGCCCAGCCTCAGGGATGCCCGATGGTCCAATTCTCAACCCAGAGGGCAGAGTGAGAGCTGAGCGGTTAGGATGCCCCATGTCCACTGCACTGTCTTTTATAAACGTAGGGGGCCCATGCACAGGACAGCCATCAATGAAGAAGTACTGACACTTTTCACAATCTGGAGGTGAGAGGAGCAGGGATTAGGAAGGGTGTAAGGCAGGTTCCTGCACATGAAGAGCTTCAGTGAAAACCCAGGTACTCACATTGCTGAGCCTCCATCCTGGACTCTAGGTCACTGGAGGAAGGGACGGATTTAGGAACCAAATGACCAAGTGAAATTATCGTATTAAGGCATGGCATACTCCTTTGTGAGGGTCACTTACAGAGGTAGTCATCATCCTGGGGTTCGCTGACCTCTTGGTACACTTGGCCCTTTCTTTCTCGTAGGCTGTATATCTTCATATCAAGGTCCTTTCTCCTGAGTTCTAAGTGGAGAAGAACAGGTGAGTGAAGTTGGTGGGGTCTGGATTCTTAGTCTCTGTGTTCTCAGAAAACACACAATGTCCTCCCATCAAATTTTCTTCTGTTCTTCTATTCTCCAGTATTTTCCTCTGTTAACTATTGGTTCAGACAGATTAACGGTCCACACAGACAGCAGGTGCAAGATACAACTAAAATTTCTAGATCTTCCATTATCTGCTTTAACATTACAACATCTACTCATTCTTAAAATACTCACTGAGGGTGCATTATGTATGTTAGGCATTAAGCAAGGCCAGTGCTTACAACACCAAGAGAGAATGCATGTATCATCACAATTGAATTTATTGGACAACTGCACGTGTCAGTTGTTTTACATTTAATTTAATGCTTTCAAACCACATACGGACTATGTATACCTTAAAATGTTCTATTTATTTAATTTTAGAGAGAGGGGAAGGGAGGGAGAGAAACATCAATGTGTGGTTGCCTACCACGTGGCCCTCACTGGGGACCTGGCCCGCAACCCAGGCATGTTCCCTGACTGGGAATCGAACCGGCGACCCTTTGGTTCGTGGCCCGTGCTCAATCCACTGAGCTACACCAGCCACGACTGAACTATGTATTGTTATCTTCACTTTACAAATTAGCATGCTGGAGCTCAGAGAATTTGTAAGGTCTGACCAAACTCCAGTGCAAACTACAGTCTCAGCTTCGTCAGCCTAAATCCAGACTTATCTAAAGTATGCTATATACACCTAGGCCATACCTATCAGCAGTTCTAGAGGGCTTAGAGGAACTGTAGTGTACAAATTATTTTCACTTACCCAATTCTTGTCTAGAGTGCTCTCCAGAGGTCCTCGCTTCTCCAGGAGGGGACATTGGTTTCGGGACCTGCTCTGAGCCCTGTTCAGTCAGCAAATTTGCTCTTCTGGACAATTTATTCAAACTAGATTTATTACTTAATTGCGTCCTGGACATTGCCTTCAATGTGCAGTCACAGGGCTGACGGTCGCGTGCGCTTATCTAATTCTTTAGGGCTTATGATGTATTTTCACATGCAAGGCTTTAATTACTACTTCAGCAACCCTTGGGAATACCTTAAGATTATGAAATTAATAGAGAAGAGAGAACCTATACGGATACAGAACTCCAGACTAGACCCTACAGCTTAAGGCTCTTTTCTTTCAACTGTCTCTATAATAGTGAGACTGAAGGATATTGGAATGGGAGTAAAGACATAATTGGAAGAAACACATCTTGACAATAAAGAAAATGATGCTGATATTTTGCTGATATTGTTGTATCTTAAAATAATATATGTACATGGATTAGTTGGATCCCGTCAATTCCATTTGAATAAGGTTGTGCCACTGGCTAGTTCTCTTCAGTTTCCTGATCTATATATAACATGCTAATTCTTAATGTTATGGTGAACACAAAATATAACGATGGTCACCACAGTGTTTTCTGAGCTATAGAACACAGTCTGAATGTGAGATTATGGTCCTGCTATCAATTTACCCCTCAGTTGTCACCATATTTGACATCTCATGAAAAATTATCGTCAGTGGTCGTTGGCCTATTCTAGTTTAATTTGTAATTGTGGAAGCATTCATTCAGCGAAAGTTCAGGGGGCCCCTCAGTGGCCCTGAGACTTCTGAAAAGAAGCTCTCAAAGAGCTTACAATGCATAGGCAGGCAGGCTGAACAAATGATCCCAAACGGGATGAGAGTGGCCTAATTAGTGGAAGAAGAAAAGAAGAAGAAGAAGAAAGAGAAGGGAGGAGGAGAGGGGAGGAAGAGAGGGGAGGGGGAAGGGGAGGGGGAGGAGGAGGAGGAGAAGAAGAAGAAGGGAGACAGAAAGGAGAAGAAGGAGAAGAAGGAGAAGAAGGGAGGAAGGAGAAGAAGGAGAAGAAGAAGCTGGGCGCTTCTTACTTCTTCCTACATGGCTGGACATTTGAAGTCAGTCCCTCACAGATGAGTTTCTTTTGAGTAGTGTGTAACCTATATGAAGTCCTTGGGTCAAATTACTTGTGGCTCTTTAATCATAAAACCTGAAGCTCCTCAGGGATTGGGAGACGCTTTCTTAGAGTGGGACTCTGATGCTGGGCCTGTATCCTCCTTCATCTGGGGCCATCCACTGAACAAAATCCCTATATATCAGTACACTTCCTTCAGTCAGAGGGTCTCAGTGCCTCTCTCACTTCAGCATAGAAGAACTGCGGTTGAAATCATGAATCAGATGAATGATGTGGTAGTGTATGAACAAGACAGCGTATGCTTTATAAAACTATGGGGGTTTTAATGAGTTTGTAAGTACTTTAGAGGAGCCATGGATTACATTGCATTACCCCTGATGCAGTGACCTCATATATACAATCAAACACTTGTGCGTCTCTGAAACTCTCTGCATTTTCCTATTTTTACCTGCATTTGCATCTATGGGGAAGATTTTTGCTGTCAATGGGATTTGGGAAATACTCACCTTCTGTTCCCTTCTGAAGGCCACCCCAGAACGTTTGACTACAAGATAGCGAGAAATCAGTGTTTTGGTAGGTTAATGTTTCCAAAATCTGGACTTGCTCACTAGGCACACAAACTTCTGGATCACAGAGTAGACCAAGGGCAATCCAGGATGATAGGAAATGTCTTCTGAGCTATCAATAAGGCCTATGCTTCCCTTGGGGGCATCAACTAATATTATTAAAGTGCTTAAAAATTACACAGAGCACCATCTGGGTTTCATCCAGTATTCATAAGGTATCTATTAGATTTACCATAAAATAAATTGGCCTTTCATGACAAAAATATAATAAAGGTCATGTAACCTTGATCTACTCCCTTTATTAAACACGACCCCTTCTCTTGTTCATCATCTTCATTCTGACTGGCCTCATCCAGGATAACAGCCCCATGGTCACCTTGTCTCATTTATTTCTAATCTTTTCACCCCCTTCCATAATCTTTTGATTCTAGTCAGCATCAGAAAGCCCAAGGAACAGAGTCTCAAGTATGATGCCCACGGAAACAGAATTTCTGTGAAGTTAAAGATAACACCTTGATTTCAGCTGTGTTTCGACACCAGGCACATGAAAGCAAACCGACCCTACCTACCACATGCTCACAAAACTACACAGGATGACACCGTGGCTGACACCAGGAACTGACAGAAAGATCAACTGCTCTCCACCCTGGCTCACAACCTCAAGTCCCTTAATCAACATGGTTAATAATTTTTCCTACATGCCCCCCGTGCTAGCCATTGGGCAGTCAGGTCTTATACAGCACTGCTCAGCTGCCAGAACTACCTTCTTCTCTCCTGATGATACCTATTCCAAATTAGCTATTTATCACTCAATTTTATATTTTATACATTTATGATTCTTAATGTATATGTCCATACACACAATTATTTTACATATTTGAAAAGTTTATGTGAATAGCTCCTTACTGTAGATTACACTGTTTTGAATCTCACTTGTTTGCTGAACAAGCAAAGACTTCCCTTGTCAACTCCTGAAATGCAGCTTGATCTAAACCAGGTCTGTGTCAGGAGGGCAGCCCTGGTTCCTCAGCCACTCACCTTGCTGCCATGGAGTCTGTACTTCATCAGAATCCTCACTGTCATCCATTGGGGGCTTTGTGGCTGGCGTGTGTTGACACATGAAAACTGGTCCAGGGGGTCTGAGACCTGCAAAGAAACAAAATCTTTTTCTCGTGAAAGTGAAGGGCTGGAAGGAGGATCATACACCGCAAAGCCATTGTGACTCGGCCCGATGGGTCAGGGAAGTCTAGAACAAAGCACTCTGAGCTCTGCATTGTCATAGCTGGCCCTGCTCCGAAACAAAGGAGCAAAACTCCCCCAGATTGGTGTCCACACAGAAGAGAGCTGTAGGCAGATAGTGTCCCCTGAGCGAGAGAGCCAGCCGAGAGGCCTGTCATGGCTCCTTCAACAGGCTCCTCTGCTCCAGCACCTGCCATTACCTCGGCTGAAGAGCTCATTATATTTCCTCCTCATGTTCTTGTACCAGCTTTCCTCTAGCCTCCCATCGCTTCCCACTCTTCCCAGGCAACAGAGATGGAAATATCCTTGAAAGCAACTTTGGCATGGAGAAGACTGTAGGTTGCATCAGTTATGAGAGTGAGAACCTGGAGAGGGCCTTCTCTTCCTCCCTGGTGCAGGGAGAAGCCTGGGGCCTCTGGAGGTCTCTGATCCTCAAAGACCTGATCCGCTCTGGTTGTGTCCCACTTCCTTCCCGCACCCAGAGCCTGCCCCCATATTCTTGACATTGTTGTGCAAGGCTGCATCCTATTGTTCCCACGAGCATCCCTCCCCATGCTCAGAGAGGGCCATCCCGTGAGATGGGTGTTTGCGTAGCTTTGGTGCAGCTGTGTGACCAGCCCTACCCTCCAGGTAGTGTCCCTAAGGGCACTCTAGGCATTCTTCCAGGTTTTCCCTACACTGTTCTGTGACCCTGAATCCTGTCCTCCCCAACACCCAGTGTGCAGTGCACGTGGATAGAGAGGGCAGATCCTTAGGCCAGGGGATCCGGTGGAGCTCTGGGGCAGCTCTGTCACCAGCCCTTTCCTTGCTGGTAGTATTCCTTGACCTGGAGATCACTCTGCGTCTTCCCCCAGCTGGCCTGACACTCATCTTGTGATGCCTAGTCCCATTAACTTCTTGTGACCATGTCCCCACCCCATGCATTCTGAACAGGTGCAGAGAGGGTCACCGCAGGTGTCAGGTGTTGGCGGAGGTCCGAGGCACCTAGCCCTGTCCCTCTTGGTAGTGTCCCTGGTCCCTGAGGGGGCACTGTGGGCCTTCTCTCAGCTGCTCTGAGAATTCCCTGCCATGGAGAATCCTGTTCAGGTCACACCCAGTGCCCTCCAAACATGGGCAGAAAAGCTTCCCAGCAAACTGGGTACCTGTGTGGCTCTAGGGCAGCTCTGTCACCAGCCCTGTCCCACTTGGTGGAGTCCATGGTCCCTGACACCACCGCAGGCCTTCTCCGCACTGCCCTGACACCACCCTTTGACACCGGTCCTCCCTGCACCAGATTCATTCTGCATATGCGCAGTGGGCCATCCCCGGGGCCAGGTGACAATAGAGCCTGGGGAAGCACTGTCACCAGCGCTGTGCCTAAGCTTTCTGCAGATGCCACCACTCACCTCCGGCCTCGTTCTCCCTGCTTCCCCATTATGGCACTACTGTGGCACACTCTTGGGGTTCATGGTCTCCCACCCCCCAGGCCGTGTGGCCTGTGGAAGAAGATGCTGAGAGGGATGAATGTCTTTCTCCCTGTTTGGCAGGACGCGCAGAGAGGGATGACGGGGGGCCCTAAGGGACAAGGGGATGGATGGGGAATAGGCCGCAGTGTTCCCGTGCCTCCCCGTGTGTGGCCCCCTCAGGAGAAGCGCGGCCTCGTGAGCACTGCCAGAGGTAGCCCAGACGATTGATGGGCCTGTGGTGGCGACAGGAAACGCACCTTTCTCAGGGAAGGGGTTCTGGACTTCCACGCCCGGCTCTGGAGAAGTCTGCGTGTGACACAGGCGCAGTCTCTAGGAGACGCAAATCTCCCCGGCTCCGGGGCTTGGGGTCCCTCAGGACAAGATCTGGGGCCTTTCAGGCCAAGGGCATATACCGTGCCCATGGGGAGAGGCTTCAGGACCTTTGAGGCCGGGGAGGCTGGGGGGTCTCTCATCACGGGCTTTTGGTTCCTTGACATTAAGACCCCAGGACGCAGGCATGTAGGGTCCCTGAGTTTGGGAAAATTAGATCTTTCTGGGAGAGCAGTAGGGAGGGTGACCGGCGCTCAGGGGAAATGGCGCACTCAGGGTTTGGCGGGTGTAAGCACTGGGGGATTTAGTGTCTATCTGGGCGGGGAGATTTGGCATCCTCCGGGTTAATGGACATGGGGCCCCTCGATGTTGAAGGGAATTGTAGCCTCTCAGGACGAGGGCACCGAGGCTCTCCTGGGCGGGGCTTTGAATGTCGCTGGCTATGGGTTTCACATGGCAAGGTCCCCGGTTTTTCTGTCAGTCTCCCAGGGCCCCAGACGCGCTGCCCACCTTGGCGGAGCGTCCTCTCACAGCTACTGCGATTCCAGCCCTCGGGAAGTGTACCGGCACACGCGGCGAGGTTCCTGCCTGCATAGCCTGTGTGGGCGCAAGCCACCAATCAGTGCCACGATCCTAGGGTCCTGCCCGCCAATGAGTGCTCAGAAGAAGCTGAGAGGGCGGGGCCGCGGGGGTAGAGCCTTCCTGTCAGTCCTGCGCCGGGGACTGGCTGGCGGAAGACCCGCCCCACCCCGCAGGGATTCGCTGCTCTGAGCCTGGCGAATGTCTGTCAGGTAGCCTTTAGCTAGGACTGTGGCTCCACACTTTCCGTGGCTTGTTTTTCTGCGGCTGGTGAGGGACTCGGCCCGGTCCTTAGTGTGGACCCGCCCCCCCCCCACCCCCCCGATACCTGACAAAGTGTCTTTGTTCCACCAGACTGTAGTCCGGATCCCCACCTTTTCGTCCAGGCCCATCTTTGTCAAACCCACTGTCAGCAAGAGCTGCATAACCAGTGAGGATGCGGTCAAGATTGCATTGCATTGTCGGTAAATTCTCACCACACAATTCATAAACAGAAAGTAAGTCCCAGAGGGTTCAAAGATTCAAACACAACCTATGGAGTAACGAGTATACCAGCGAAACCACAGGGAGAAGTGGTGTTATGAGTAATAGGTATGTTGAAGTAATGCGTCTTCACAAATAAGAAGGCAAGATACAGTCAAACGCAAATGGAAACAAACAAACAAAAACCCCCACAGAAAACCTACAAGTATTTTACATAAAAATAAGGCATCAGTGTAAGGACCGCGGTCCACAGAGCCATGTCACTTTGGTTGCTACTGACTTTCACGGGATGAAATGGGAAGAAGGTTTCTCGCCCTTACCTCGTTTTGAACACAGAAATATAATCTGATTTCTATGGACTGAAAATAAGCCAACTAATGGGAATTAGTACTGTGAACTGGCAACTCCACTAACGAGGAGCTGGCGGTGGGGGTGTGGAGGGTCCTCCCGCCTCCCCCGTAGCACCACACGGGGTCAAGGACAGGAAAGACTGTCAATCACGGGCCCGAACGAAGATGTACAGGTGCCTCCCAGCAGAAACCGACTCCCGGGGCAACTCAGACACAGAGAAACCATCATCACCCTCATCTGACGCTTTCCTCCAAGGCACTTTCATTCAAAATGACCCCTGACAACTTCCTCCTTTCTCCCCTTAAAATAACGTTCCTCTCCTTTCCTTGTTGACTTTTGCTACAGCTTGCTTGTCCTAAATTGCAATTCTTTCCCGTTTCTGAATAAACCTATTATTTGCTGCTACAATAACAGACTGCTTTAGTTTTAAGGTCAACATTATTTGGTGGCCCATATGGGGACCCAGGGAAGACTCCCTGAACTTCTGAGGCTGATGAGCAAGCAGGTACAGTGTCAAGCTGTCTATTCTTCTTTATGTATACAGAGATTATGAAGCCATAGTAATAGAAGGATTTAATCTAAATTAACTTAATTTTACTTGATGTAAAACAAACTTAAATTTCTTTATGGAGAAATATTTCCACTTTCGAAACAGAAGACAAAAACTACACCCATCATCATTTTCTGAAAAAGCAGCTTTGAGAATAAACAACATGCACTATGGTACAAGTGTTTAAAAATGCTTTGAACGTACAGCTCCCCTGTGGCTGAAAGTTGTGATATGTCTCTACCATCCACTAATGGAGATAGAAGGGATCCTCTTCTCTATATCGACCGGGTTTTATTGCAGACTGCTTATCCCTCAGCTGAATGTTCATTTAGTACTCGGACCGAACTTGCAACTCTATGCCTTGAGGTTGACAAGGTGAAGATGCCCAGGGTGATGCAATTTTGGGGTACAGATTTTCAGGAGAGTTCAGACTGAAGCCTCACGTTGTTAAGTCACTTTGAAGTGCGAGATATACCATTCCCAGGTCTGTCTCTGTTGCCTTGATAAATGGTAACAGGCCAATCACTTCCAATTGCTCTGTCACTATCCACTGAGCCATCTTAGTAACTGATCATCAGATAATACCTGGATTCTTTTCTTCTGCCAGTTATTGTTTTGTGTTGTTGAACATCTTTTGTCCTGGGAATTTGGGTCCATCTGTTCTTAAAGTTGTCTTGCCGTATGTATTCAAATGAGATTTACTGTCACCACTACTTGAGGGTGGATCTTTAGAGCTGGAACCAGGCAATGCTGGAATATCCACATTGTGTATTGAGAAGTCCTGGGATTGATCACCTTGCTGCTTTTGTTACCACTGCAACACGAGGAACTCTCCAAGGTGAGGTGTTTATTTAATAGAGTAGGATTACCACTTCCTATCCTTTTTTTTTTCCGTTTTCTATCCTGTGGGTATTTGAAAGGCCAAATCCTGTCCCATTTTCACTTCCTTCTGTTCCATCAGAAATGTTACTTGAGGTTTCTGCACTGCCAACAGCGACTACCTGCAGAAGACAGCACTGGCAACTCATGGATTTGGAACCCCTCTGCCAAGGATGTTCCCCAGGACCGAACGAGGTGACCTGAACACAGAGGAGATGCCCACATCCTCATGAGCACAGGACATCTTTCAGTGCCCTGCAGAGATCTTAAAAGCCACATCAGTGTAAGAGAGCTGAGAACGCTTGCACTGGTGCATAGATGGACATAGAAGGCATCCATCAAATGCCTCAAATAACCAAGGTAAGGATGCTTCTCAGAAAGAAAACGAAACATCTCCAGAAAGAAAACTTTTGAAGATCTGGAATTGTGTGACTTAACTGACAAAACTAAAGATGGCAGTTCTGAAACAACTAAATGCATTACAACAAAACGCAGACGGGGATTTTAATGACATTAGATATTTTTTAAAAAATCGGTGAACAAAACCAGTACTTACCAAAGAGATGGAACTGTGAACTAAAGAGTTATTTGATAGAGAGTTATTTATGCCGAATGCTATATTCCTGTTCACTCAAGTCCAGGCATATGGTTCTTCTTTTTGCAAGGAAGCACTACAACAAGAAACATGGTTCCTATGTGTGCCTCTAAATAGTTATTACATGCATCACAGTATTAACAACTCAGCCATTAACTGAGAAATAGTTTTCTCAACTTTGTAGGCAAACAGAAAGGTTCTTTATGCATATTTCTGTAAAGACTATAGTAGTGTTGTAGATGGAAAAGGGATTCTAAAATTACACAGGGTGGTCCAATCATAAATTCCTACTTGGGTGGGTCATGATTGGTAGTCACACCCAGACATTTAACTTCTTTTTATTTGTTGATTTGAGAGAGAGAGAGAGAGGGAAATTGTTGTGAGAGAGAATCATTGATCCGTTGCCTCCCATACGTACTGTGATTTGGGATGGGGCCCACAATCTAGGTATGTGCCCTAACTGGAAATTTCAACTGAAGTCTTCAGGGTGTGGGACGATGGTTCAACCCGCTGAGGAAAAAAAAATATATATATATATAGGTTTATTTTTAAGTTTCAATTATATTTTTTTTTCTCTAGATGTTGCACTTGGTATTTTTCAATAACCAAGAACACTCTAGATCATTTATTGTAGGTTTACACTTTTTTCACATTTCAGGTCCCTTTTTTTATATCTCATAACAAATTACACACACATTTCTTATTTTACCTCTGGTAATTCCAATATCAGAAGTTCTATATCTGCAGGTTCTCACTTTGGTGTCTTTTTATAAATAAATCTATGCATGTATTTGCTTATATACTTATAAATAATTTATTTTATGTAACATACATTACATATATTTGAATATTAGGGTGTGTGTGTAGGGGGACATATATATGTATTTGTGTGTGTATGTGTCTCTGTGTGCGGCATATTTCATATCAAATATAGAATACATAAAATATTTGTAAGCACATATATGTAATGTATGTTACATAAAATAAATTATTTATAAGTATATAAGCAAATACATGCATAGATTTATTTATAAAAAGACACCAAAGTGAGAACCTGCAGATATAGAACTTCTGATATTGGAATTACCAGAGGTAAAATAAGAAATGTGTGTGTAATTTGTTATGAGATATAAAAAAAGGGACCTGAAATGTGAAAAAAGTGTAAACCTACAATAAATGATCTAGAGTGTTCTTGGTTATTGAAAAATACCAAGTGCAACATCTAGAGAAAAAAAAATATAATTGAAACTTAAAAATAAACCTATATATATATATATTTTTTTTTCCTCAGCGGGTTGAACCATCGTCCCACACCCTGAAGACTTCAGTTGAAATTTCCAGTTAGGGCACATACCTAGATTGTGGGCCCCATCCCAAATCACAGTACGTATGGGAGGCAACGGATCAATGATTCTCTCTCACAACAATTTCCCTCTCTCTCTCTCTCTCAAATCAACAAATAAAAAGAAGTTAAATGTCTGGGTGTGACTACCAATCATGACCCACCCAGGTAGGAATTTATGATTGGACCACCCTGTGTAATTTTAGAATCCCTTTTCCATCTACAACACTACTATAGTCTTTACAGAAATATGCATAAAGAACCTTTCTGTTTGCCTACAAAGTTGAGAAAACTATTTCTCAGTTAATGGCTGAGTTGTTAATACTGTGATGCATGTAATAACTATTTAGAGGCACACATAGGAACCATGTTTCTTGTTGTAGTGCTTCCTTGCAAAAAGAAGAACCATATGCCTGGACTTGAGTGAACAGGAATATAGCATTCGGCATAAATAACTCTCTATCAAATAACTCTTTAGTTCACAGTTCCATCTCTTTGGTAAGTACTGGTTTTGTTCACCGATTTTTTAAAAAATATCTAATGTCATTAAAATCCCCGTCTGCGTTTTGTTGTAATGCATTTAGTTGTTTCAGAACTGCCATCTTTAGTTTTGTCAGTTAAGTCACACAATTCCAGATCTTCAAAAGTTTTCTTTCTGGAGATGTTTCGTTTTCTTTCTGAGAAGCATCCTTACCTTGGTTATTTGAGGCATTTGATGGATGCCTTCTATGTCCATCTATGCACCAGTGCAAGCGTTCTCAGCTCTCTTACACTGATGTGGCTTTTAAGATCTCTGCAGGGCACTGAAAGATGTCCTGTGCTCATGAGGATGTGGGCATCTCCTCTGTGTTCAGGTCACCTCGTTCGGTCCTGGGGAACATCCTTGGCAGAGGGGTTCCAAATCCATGAGTTGCCAGTGCTGTCTTCTGCAGGTAGTCGCTGTTGGCAGTGCAGAAACCTCAAGTAACATTTCTGATGGAACAGAAGGAAGTGAAAATGGGACAGGATTTGGCCTTTCAAATACCCACAGGATAGAAAACGGAAAAAAAAAAGGATAGGAAGTGGTAATCCTACTCTATTAAATAAACACCTCACCTTGGAGAGTTCCTCGTGTTGCAGTGGTAACAAAAGCAGCAAGGTGATCAATCCCAGGACTTCTCAATACACAATGTGGATATTCCAGCATTGCCTGGTTCCAGCTCTAAAGATCCACCCTCAAGTAGTGGTGACAGTAAATCTCATTTGAATACATACGGCAAGACAACTTTAAGAACAGATGGACCCAAATTCCCAGGACAAAAGATGTTCAACAACACAAAACAATAACTGGCAGAAGAAAAGAATCCAGGTATTATCTGATGATCAGTTACTAAGATGGCTCAGTGGATAGTGACAGAGCAATTGGAAGTGATTGGCCTGTTACCATTTATCAAGGCAACAGAGACAGACCTGGGAATGGTATATCTCGCACTTCAAAGTGACTTAACAACGTGAGGCTTCAGTCTGAACTCTCCTGAAAATCTGTACCCCAAAATTGCATCACCCTGGGCATCTTCACCTTGTCAACCTCAAGGCATAGAGTTGCAAGTTCGGTCCGAGTACTAAATGAACATTCAGCTGAGGGATAAGCAGTCTGCAATAAAACCCGGTCGATATAGAGAAGAGGATCCCTTCTATCTCCATTAGTGGATGGTAGAGACATATCACAACTTTCAGCCACAGGGGAGCTGTACGTTCAAAGCATTTTTAAACACTTGTACCATAGTGCATGTTGTTTATTCTCAAAGCTGCTTTTTCAGAAAATGATGATGGGTGTAGTTTTTGTCTTCTGTTTCGAAAGTGGAAATATTTCTCCATAAAGAAATTTAAGTTTGTTTTACATCAAGTAAAATTAAGTTAATTTAGATTAAATCCTTCTATTACTATGGCTTCATAATCTCTGTATACATAAAGAAGAATAGACAGCTTGACACTGTACCTGCTTGCTCATCAGCCTCAGAAGTTCAGGGAGTCTTCCCTGGGTCCCCATATGGGCCACCAAATAATGTTGACCTTAAAACTAAAGCAGTCTGTTATTGTAGCAGCAAATAATAGGTTTATTCAGAAACGGGAAAGAATTGCAATTTAGGACAAGCAAGCTGTAGCAAAAGTCAACAAGGAAAGGAGAGGAACGTTATTTTAAGGGGAGAAAGGAGGAAGTTGTCAGGGGTCATTTTGAATGAAAGTGCCTTGGAGGAAAGCGTCAGATGAGGGTGATGATGGTTTCTCTGTGTCTGAGTTGCCCCGGGAGTCGGTTTCTGCTGGGAGGCACCTGTACATCTTCGTTCGGGCCCGTGATTGACAGTCTTTCCTGTCCTTGACCCCGTGTGGTGCTACGGGGGAGGCGGGAGGACCCTCCACACCCCCACCGCCAGCTCCTCGTTAGTGGAGTTGCCAGTTCACAGTACTAATTCCCATTAGTTGGCTTATTTTCAGTCCATAGAAATCAGATTATATTTCTGTGTTCAAAACGAGGTAAGGGCGAGAAACCTTCTTCCCATTTCATCCCGTGAAAGTCAGTAGCAACCAAAGTGACATGGCTCTGTGGACCGCGGTCCTTACACTGATGCCTTATTTTTATGTAAAATACTTGTAGGTTTTCTGTGGGGGTTTTTGTTTGTTTGTTTCCATTTGCGTTTGACTGTATCTTGCCTTCTTATTTGTGAAGACGCATTACTTCAACATACCTATTACTCATAACACCACTTCTCCCTGTGGTTTCGCTGGTATACTCGTTACTCCATAGGTTGTGTTTGAATCTTTGAACCCTCTGGGACTTACTTTCTGTTTATGAATTGTGTGGTGAGAATTTACCGACAATGCAATGCAATCTTGACCGCATCCTCACTGGTTATGCAGCTCTTGCTGACAGTGGGTTTGACAAAGATGGGCCTGGACGAAAAGGTGGGGATCCGGACTACAGTCTGGTGGAACAAAGACACTTTGTCAGGTATCGGGGGGGTGGGGGGGGGGCGGGTCCACACTAAGGACCGGGCCGAGTCCCTCACCAGCCGCAGAAAAACAAGCCACGGAAAGTGTGGAGCCACAGTCCTAGCTAAAGGCTACCTGACAGACATTCGCCAGGCTCAGAGCAGCGAATCCCTGCGGGGTGGGGCGGGTCTTCCGCCAGCCAGTCCCCGGCGCAGGACTGACAGGAAGGCTCTACCCCCGCGGCCCCGCCCTCTCAGCTTCTTCTGAGCACTCATTGGCGGGCAGGACCCTAGGATCGTGGCACTGATTGGTGGCTTGCGCCCACACAGGCTATGCAGGCAGGAACCTCGCCGCGTGTGCCGGTACACTTCCCGAGGGCTGGAATCGCAGTAGCTGTGAGAGGACGCTCCGCCAAGGTGGGCAGCGCGTCTGGGGCCCTGGGAGACTGACAGAAAAACCGGGGACCTTGCCATGTGAAACCCATAGCCAGCGACATTCAAAGCCCCGCCCAGGAGAGCCTCGGTGCCCTCGTCCTGAGAGGCTACAATTCCCTTCAACATCGAGGGGCCCCATGTCCATTAACCCGGAGGATGCCAAATCTCCCCGCCCAGATAGACACTAAATCCCCCAGTGCTTACACCCGCCAAACCCTGAGTGCGCCATTTCCCCTGAGCGCCGGTCACCCTCCCTACTGCTCTCCCAGAAAGATCTAATTTTCCCAAACTCAGGGACCCTACATGCCTGCGTCCTGGGGTCTTAATGTCAAGGAACCAAAAGCCCGTGATGAGAGACCCCCCAGCCTCCCCGGCCTCAAAGGTCCTGAAGCCTCTCCCCATGGGCACGGTATATGCCCTTGGCCTGAAAGGCCCCAGATCTTGTCCTGAGGGACCCCAAGCCCCGGAGCCGGGGAGATTTGCGTCTCCTAGAGACTGCGCCTGTGTCACACGCAGACTTCTCCAGAGCCGGGCGTGGAAGTCCAGAACCCCTTCCCTGAGAAAGGTGCGTTTCCTGTCGCCACCACAGGCCCATCAATCGTCTGGGCTACCTCTGGCAGTGCTCACGAGGCCGCGCTTCTCCTGAGGGGGCCACACACGGGGAGGCACGGGAACACTGCGGCCTATTCCCCATCCATCCCCTTGTCCCTTAGGGCCCCCCGTCATCCCTCTCTGCGCGTCCTGCCAAACAGGGAGAAAGACATTCATCCCTCTCAGCATCTTCTTCCACAGGCCACACGGCCTGGGGGGTGGGAGACCATGAACCCCAAGAGTGTGCCACAGTAGTGCCATAATGGGGAAGCAGGGAGAACGAGGCCGGAGGTGAGTGGTGGCATCTGCAGAAAGCTTAGGCACAGCGCTGGTGACAGTGCTTCCCCAGGCTCTATTGTCACCTGGCCCCGGGGATGGCCCACTGCGCATATGCAGAATGAATCTGGTGCAGGGAGGACCGGTGTCAAAGGGTGGTGTCAGGGCAGTGCGGAGAAGGCCTGCGGTGGTGTCAGGGACCATGGACTCCACCAAGTGGGACAGGGCTGGTGACAGAGCTGCCCTAGAGCCACACAGGTACCCAGTTTGCTGGGAAGCTTTTCTGCCCATGTTTGGAGGGCACTGGGTGTGACCTGAACAGGATTCTCCATGGCAGGGAATTCTCAGAGCAGCTGAGAGAAGGCCCACAGTGCCCCCTCAGGGACCAGGGACACTACCAAGAGGGACAGGGCTAGGTGCCTCGGACCTCCGCCAACACCTGACACCTGCGGTGACCCTCTCTGCACCTGTTCAGAATGCATGGGGTGGGGACATGGTCACAAGAAGTTAATGGGACTAGGCATCACAAGATGAGTGTCAGGCCAGCTGGGGGAAGACGCAGAGTGATCTCCAGGTCAAGGAATACTACCAGCAAGGAAAGGGCTGGTGACAGAGCTGCCCCAGAGCTCCACCGGATCCCCTGGCCTAAGGATCTGCCCTCTCTATCCACGTGCACTGCACACTGGGTGTTGGGGAGGACAGGATTCAGGGTCACAGAACAGTGTAGGGAAAACCTGGAAGAATGCCTAGAGTGCCCTTAGGGACACTACCTGGAGGGTAGGGCTGGTCACACAGCTGCACCAAAGCTACGCAAACACCCATCTCACGGGATGGCCCTCTCTGAGCATGGGGAGGGATGCTCGTGGGAACAATAGGATGCAGCCTTGCACAACAATGTCAAGAATATGGGGGCAGGCTCTGGGTGCGGGAAGGAAGTGGGACACAACCAGAGCGGATCAGGTCTTTGAGGATCAGAGACCTCCAGAGGCCCCAGGCTTCTCCCTGCACCAGGGAGGAAGAGAAGGCCCTCTCCAGGTTCTCACTCTCATAACTGATGCAACCTACAGTCTTCTCCATGCCAAAGTTGCTTTCAAGGATATTTCCATCTCTGTTGCCTGGGAAGAGTGGGAAGCGATGGGAGGCTAGAGGAAAGCTGGTACAAGAACATGAGGAGGAAATATAATGAGCTCTTCAGCCGAGGTAATGGCAGGTGCTGGAGCAGAGGAGCCTGTTGAAGGAGCCATGACAGGCCTCTCGGCTGGCTCTCTCGCTCAGGGGACACTATCTGCCTACAGCTCTCTTCTGTGTGGACACCAATCTGGGGGAGTTTTGCTCCTTTGTTTCGGAGCAGGGCCAGCTATGACAATGCAGAGCTCAGAGTGCTTTGTTCTAGACTTCCCTGACCCATCGGGCCGAGTCACAATGGCTTTGCGGTGTATGATCCTCCTTCCAGCCCTTCACTTTCACGAGAAAAAGATTTTGTTTCTTTGCAGGTCTCAGACCCCCTGGACCAGTTTTCATGTGTCAACACACGCCAGCCACAAAGCCCCCAATGGATGACAGTGAGGATTCTGATGAAGTACAGACTCCATGGCAGCAAGGTGAGTGGCTGAGGAACCAGGGCTGCCCTCCTGACACAGACCTGGTTTAGATCAAGCTGCATTTCAGGAGTTGACAAGGGAAGTCTTTGCTTGTTCAGCAAACAAGTGAGATTCAAAACAGTGTAATCTACAGTAAGGAGCTATTCACATAAACTTTTCAAATATGTAAAATAATTGTGTGTATGGACATATACATTAAGAATCATAAATGTATAAAATATAAAATTGAGTGATAAATAGCTAATTTGGAATAGGTATCATCAGGAGAGAAGAAGGTAGTTCTGGCAGCTGAGCAGTGCTGTATAAGACCTGACTGCCCAATGGCTAGCACGGGGGGCATGTAGGAAAAATTATTAACCATGTTGATTAAGGGACTTGAGGTTGTGAGCCAGGGTGGAGAGCAGTTGATCTTTCTGTCAGTTCCTGGTGTCAGCCACGGTGTCATCCTGTGTAGTTTTGTGAGCATGTGGTAGGTAGGGTCGGTTTGCTTTCATGTGCCTGGTGTCGAAACACAGCTGAAATCAAGGTGTTATCTTTAACTTCACAGAAATTCTGTTTCCGTGGGCATCATACTTGAGACTCTGTTCCTTGGGCTTTCTGATGCTGACTAGAATCAAAAGATTATGGAAGGGGGTGAAAAGATTAGAAATAAATGAGACAAGGTGACCATGGGGCTGTTATCCTGGATGAGGCCAGTCAGAATGAAGATGATGAACAAGAGAAGGGGTCGTGTTTAATAAAGGGAGTAGATCAAGGTTACATGACCTTTATTATATTTTTGTCATGAAAGGCCAATTTATTTTATGGTAAATCTAATAGATACCTTATGAATACTGGATGAAACCCAGATGGTGCTCTGTGTAATTTTTAAGCACTTTAATAATATTAGTTGATGCCCCCAAGGGAAGCATAGGCCTTATTGATAGCTCAGAAGACATTTCCTATCATCCTGGATTGCCCTTGGTCTACTCTGTGATCCAGAAGTTTGTGTGCCTAGTGAGCAAGTCCAGATTTTGGAAACATTAACCTACCAAAACACTGATTTCTCGCTATCTTGTAGTCAAACGTTCTGGGGTGGCCTTCAGAAGGGAACAGAAGGTGAGTATTTCCCAAATCCCATTGACAGCAAAAATCTTCCCCATAGATGCAAATGCAGGTAAAAATAGGAAAATGCAGAGAGTTTCAGAGACGCACAAGTGTTTGATTGTATATATGAGGTCACTGCATCAGGGGTAATGCAATGTAATCCATGGCTCCTCTAAAGTACTTACAAACTCATTAAAACCCCCATAGTTTTATAAAGCATACGCTGTCTTGTTCATACACTACCACATCATTCATCTGATTCATGATTTCAACCGCAGTTCTTCTATGCTGAAGTGAGAGAGGCACTGAGACCCTCTGACTGAAGGAAGTGTACTGATATATAGGGATTTTGTTCAGTGGATGGCCCCAGATGAAGGAGGATACAGGCCCAGCATCAGAGTCCCACTCTAAGAAAGCGTCTCCCAATCCCTGAGGAGCTTCAGGTTTTATGATTAAAGAGCCACAAGTAATTTGACCCAAGGACTTCATATAGGTTACACACTACTCAAAAGAAACTCATCTGTGAGGGACTGACTTCAAATGTCCAGCCATGTAGGAAGAAGTAAGAAGCGCCCAGCTTCTTCTTCTCCTTCTTCTCCTTCCTCCCTTCTTCTCCTTCTTCTCCTTCTTCTCCTTTCTGTCTCCCTTCTTCTTCTTCTCCTCCTCCTCCTCCCCCTCCCCTTCCCCCTCCCCTCTCTTCCTCCCCTCTCCTCCTCCCTTCTCTTTCTTCTTCTTCTTCTTTTCTTCTTCCACTAATTAGGCCACTCTCATCCCGTTTGGGATCATTTGTTCAGCCTGCCTGCCTATGCATTGTAAGCTCTTTGAGAGCTTCTTTTCAGAAGTCTCAGGGCCACTGAGGGGCCCCCTGAACTTTCGCTGAATGAATGCTTCCACAATTACAAATTAAACTAGAATAGGCCAACGACCACTGACGATAATTTTTCATGAGATGTCAAATATGGTGACAACTGAGGGGTAAATTGATAGCAGGACCATAATCTCACATTCAGACTGTGTTCTATAGCTCAGAAAACACTGTGGTGACCATCGTTATATTTTGTGTTCACCATAACATTAAGAATTAGCATGTTATATATAGATCAGGAAACTGAAGAGAACTAGCCAGTGGCACAACCTTATTCAAATGGAATTGACGGGATCCAACTAATCCATGTACATATATTATTTTAAGATACAACAATATCAGCAAAATATCAGCATCATTTTCTTTATTGTCAAGATGTGTTTCTTCCAATTATGTCTTTACTCCCATTCCAATATCCTTCAGTCTCACTATTATAGAGACAGTTGAAAGAAAAGAGCCTTAAGCTGTAGGGTCTAGTCTGGAGTTCTGTATCCGTATAGGTTCTCTCTTCTCTATTAATTTCATAATCTTAAGGTATTCCCAAGGGTTGCTGAAGTAGTAATTAAAGCCTTGCATGTGAAAATACATCATAAGCCCTAAAGAATTAGATAAGCGCACGCGACCGTCAGCCCTGTGACTGCACATTGAAGGCAATGTCCAGGACGCAATTAAGTAATAAATCTAGTTTGAATAAATTGTCCAGAAGAGCAAATTTGCTGACTGAACAGGGCTCAGAGCAGGTCCCGAAACCAATGTCCCCTCCTGGAGAAGCGAGGACCTCTGGAGAGCACTCTAGACAAGAATTGGGTAAGTGAAAATAATTTGTACACTACAGTTCCTCTAAGCCCTCTAGAACTGCTGATAGGTATGGCCTAGGTGTATATAGCATACTTTAGATAAGTCTGGATTTAGGCTGACGAAGCTGAGACTGTAGTTTGCACTGGAGTTTGGTCAGACCTTACAAATTCTCTGAGCTCCAGCATGCTAATTTGTAAAGTGAAGATAACAATACATAGTTCAGTCGTGGCTGGTGTAGCTCAGTGGATTGAGCACGGGCCACGAACCAAAGGGTCGCCGGTTCGATTCCCAGTCAGGGAACATGCCTGGGTTGCGGGCCAGGTCCCCAGTGAGGGCCACGTGGTAGGCAACCACACATTGATGTTTCTCTCCCTCCCTTCCCCTCTCTCTAAAATTAAATAAATAGAACATTTTAAGGTATACATAGTCCGTATGTGGTTTGAAAGCATTAAATTAAATGTAAAACAACTGACACGTGCAGTTGTCCAATAAATTCAATTGTGATGATACATGCATTCTCTCTTGGTGTTGTAAGCACTGGCCTTGCTTAATGCCTAACATACATAATGCACCCTCAGTGAGTATTTTAAGAATGAGTAGATGTTGTAATGTTAAAGCAGATAATGGAAGATCTAGAAATTTTAGTTGTATCTTGCACCTGCTGTCTGTGTGGACCGTTAATCTGTCTGAACCAATAGTTAACAGAGGAAAATACTGGAGAATAGAAGAACAGAAGAAAATTTGATGGGAGGACATTGTGTGTTTTCTGAGAACACAGAGACTAAGAATCCAGACCCCACCAACTTCACTCACCTGTTCTTCTCCACTTAGAACTCAGGAGAAAGGACCTTGATATGAAGATATACAGCCTACGAGAAAGAAAGGGCCAAGTGTACCAAGAGGTCAGCGAACCCCAGGATGATGACTACCTCTGTAAGTGACCCTCACAAAGGAGTATGCCATGCCTTAATACGATAATTTCACTTGGTCATTTGGTTCCTAAATCCGTCCCTTCCTCCAGTGACCTAGAGTCCAGGATGGAGGCTCAGCAATGTGAGTACCTGGGTTTTCACTGAAGCTCTTCATGTGCAGGAACCTGCCTTACACCCTTCCTAATCCCTGCTCCTCTCACCTCCAGATTGTGAAAAGTGTCAGTACTTCTTCATTGATGGCTGTCCTGTGCATGGGCCCCCTACGTTTATAAAAGACAGTGCAGTGGACATGGGGCATCCTAACCGCTCAGCTCTCACTCTGCCCTCTGGGTTGAGAATTGGACCATCGGGCATCCCTGAGGCTGGGCTTGGAGTTTGGAACGAGGCATCTGATCTGCCAGTGGGTCTCTGCTTTGGCCCTTTTGAGGGCCAGGTCACACAAGATGAAGAGGCATCCAAGAGTGGATACGCCTGGGTGGTGAGAAATGTTTATCTGTTTCTGTCTTCTCTGGCTTCCCACATCCCTTCTGATGCTTGGAGGAGCATTACCTCTCACATGCAGACCTGGATGGGGATAATATGGCTAGCACTGTGTAGTGAGTGCACTTTGCATGAACACAGAGCTCCTGTTTAGGGATCAGAATGTAAGTGGGAACAAAGTGGTACCGACACAAAGGAGTGGCTCCACCCATGTGGGTCTCCTGCTCTGATGGACAGACAGACTTGGATGTGTAGGTGATGGTCAAGAAACATATGTGGTTACAGGTGGCAGTTGAATACCCATGTGGACTGAAAGAGCTTTGATGTCAGTAGAGTAAACTAGTTCTTCTGACTATTACTTTCCCAACCAAAAAGTAAAAATAAAAAGACCTTCAACTTCTTTTCTGCAATACAGATCACCAAAGGGGGGAAATTCTATGAGTACGTGGATGGAGAGGACAAATCCTGTTCCAACTGGATGAGGTACGATATTTAGGTTTGCAGGTGCCAGTGAGGACTCTCATCCCCCACTTGTCCATGTTTCTTTCCCTGTCATCATGCCTCCCTCAATGATCTCCCTCAATCCTCTGTTTCTCTTTGTTATCCACACAGTACTCTTTCAAGTCAAGAGGCATTTAGAAAAAGGGAGATAAAAAAATAGCATATATCCTCAAAATATAAATCCCTACGCTAGACTCAATTTGATCACTGGAGGAAACCTGGAGGATCGTATTGTCACCAGGGACACTGATTTACACATCATTTACCTAATGAACGTTAATTAAGCACTGACTATGTTCCAGTTTACAGAAGTGAGTTCATTGCTTGAACAGATCACACAGTCCATGTCCTTATGTAGGTATATTGCAGACAGACATGAAACCATTGCTTTTAGAAAATATAAGTATAGTTGTAATATTTTTCAAGAAGCGCACAGTGCCAGTGTAGCCTAAAGCCACGGATACCTAAACTGATGCGAGCAGTAAAGCATCCTGGCATGAGTTCTAATTAGAACTGTGTTCTGAGGTCTGAAGAGGAATGGTCATGGGACCCTTTTCTGAGGGGCTCTCTTTTATCATGGGAGAGATTGTGTGGATCAACTAATATTGTTCTGTTATTTTGCTAAGACAAAAAGACCTCCAGGTTTCTATTGGAACCTTGCTTAGCCAAGTGGATGGTGCCCTGAGTAAAGTTTGGGAGATAGAGAAAGTCCTCTCAGGAGAAGATGGACTAGGGCTGAGTGTTGAATAATGTGAACTAATCTAGGGGCAGAGTCTATATCAAGCACCAGCTTCTGTGGTGTGAAACAGACAGAACTTGATTTAGCATTTAGAGAAGCTAGGGGTCACTGGGTTTTATGCCAATCAGGGCGGAGAATAAGGCTGGGATTGGGCTTTGGAAAATGATATTAGGCAGGTTGAGCACTGTCAGCAGGACTTAGATAGAGGTATTCACATGGCATTCTGACAGAGGTTCAGACACTAAACAGAAGGTTTCCCAGGAGTGTTGTGGGAAGTGGGTGACAGCAGGGTCTGAGGACCGTAAGCATCAGAGAGGAGCTAGACCTGGTTGTGACAGGTAGTGGGAACTCATTACTGTGGGTTTCTTTCCCGTCATCTGCCTCAATCCCAGGTATGTGAACTGTGCACGGCATGATGAAGAGCAGAACCTGGTGGCCTTTCAATACCACAGGCAGATTTTCTACAGAACCTGCCAGGTCATCAGGCCAGGCTGTGAGCTGCTGGTCTGGTATGGGGACGAGTACGCCCAGCACCTGGGCATCAAGCATGGCGGTAAGTGGAAGAGAGAGCTTGCAGCAGGGCAATGTGTGGCACCACTGTTCTCCAATCAGAAAAAAAAAAAGAGAAATTTCCTTACGAATTTTCATGGTCCAACTCTAGAGTGAAATACACTGTAAAGTTAGTCAAATTTCCAGTCAGATGCTTCGGAAATCAAGGATTCATTTCAAACACCCTTCACCCTTAGGAACAATATTTGTTTTATTGTGTTTTTTTTTTTTTTAGTTGTTTCTAATTTTTAAAATACTCCATGCGCAGCAGTTACAAAAGTATATATAGCACTGAAGGGCTTAGAGGACCTCCTACAAAAGTGTTGCAAGCACCAACACATTTTTTCTGAACCTTTAATTGCTGTTTCTTTTCAATATCCTTAGTATTTCTAAATAAAACGTTTATGTCAGTATTGCATTGATTTATTATTGCACTTAGTTCGGTGAATTCCTAATATCCGCCAAACATGGCTCAGGAGCTAAATTAACACAGTGATCAGAATCACTGCTCTTGAGAAGAGTGGATAGTGGAGGATATCCATCCACTGATGGATAAAGGAGGGAAACCCAGGTACACGTGCTTGCGTGTATGTAATATTACACATTGCTTTATGCTTTGGAGAAATGAAATCCAGGACAAGTGCCTAGGGATCGGTGAGAGGGGAGGGTGCGGTGTGGCAGATGATCAGGGAAGGGCTCTGTGAGAAGATAACATTTACGATAATACTTGTGGGCAAAGGATCATGGCAGAGGGATCAGCTAGTGCAGGAAAGAGGTGGGGCCTCAAGCCGGCTCTTGACACTCAGGTCTCGGTCTCTGCATTGGGGGCTGGAACAGAAGTCAGGGAAATGCCTAACAGGTAGAAATGCAGTGCCTATGATCCCAGCTGAGTCACTAGGGACTTTTCTGAGTGAGATGAGACAGTTGTGCAGTCTTCAGCTGCAGCGTGGCATGTCTCTCTTCTAGGGAGGGAGAAAGAGAGGGAGAGAAACAGCAATGTATGGTTGCCTCTCACATGGCCCTCATGGGGACCCGGCCCGCAACCCAGGCATGTGCCCTGACTGGGAATCGAACCGGGACCGCTTGGTTCCCAGCCCGCGCTCAATCCACTGAGCTACACCAGCCAGGGCCTGAGTTGCTAAGTTTTAGAAAACAAACTTCAGTTGGGAATCCCCTCCGTGATTACTTCATCTCCAAGTGAGAGACAATGGCAGATTGGTCGAAGTTGTATGAGGGTCAGCTGTGTGAGAAGTGTGGTTGGAGAAACATTTAGAAATAGAACTTCCTGTTGTTAAAACAGGCTAACACTGAATGAAATCAAGCATGGATACTGGTTGTGAGGCTTGAGGAAAGTCATATTTTTATTTTACGATTTTGGAAAACAGAGAGAAGCATCTCCCTTTGGGGGACTGTGGCTTATCTCTTTAACATGACTTAGCAGACGCATATATATGGGAAATATCATTGTAGTTCCACCCATAGAGATTGTCAAATTGCCTCTGATACTTCTTGAAAGTCCTTAATCTGGGAAAATTGTAGAAAAGACCACTGAGGTGGGCTTTCTGGATTTCTGAAGAAGATGTAGTGCATAGAGATGAAAAGGAAAATAGACTGTGAAGGATCACATTGTCACCACGATAAGGTTGATTCATAGGGCCACTCCTATCAGGAGACAAAGCATGTGGCTCTGGCAGCCTTGCCAACGTCTTCCCTGACCAAAAGTTTCTCTTTCAGCAAAACCAAAACGAGGGATCCACCCATGCCCCCTCTGCACTTTGGCCTTCTGCAGTAAGAAATTGCTCAGCCAACATGTGAAACACAGTCACCCCTCTCAGATTCTCCCAGGAACATCTGTAAGAAAACACCACCAATCAGAGGTGCCCTGCCCAGAAGATCAGAATCAGCAGCAGCAACAAGCCAATACGCAGAGATGGAATGACAAAGGTGAAGGTCAAGATGTCAAGAACAGGTCCCGTTTGCTTAAAAGGATCAGGCAGAAGAGGGTTTCAGGGGCCTTGTTGAAACTTCCCCACGTGCAAATGAGGAACTCTATTGAGGGTGAGAGGATGATGGAGGAAGAGCCAAGCACAGTCCAGAATGTGCATCCAGAGGATTCGGGGAAATTTTTTGTGAGAGGAGGAGTGTCAGAAAGTGTAACAATTAACTATGGAGGGTGTGGGCAAGACTTGAATCATGTGTCACAGTTGAAGAGACACCAGAAGGCACACTCCAGGGACGGGACCTATGTTTGCAGGGAGCCTGGACAAGGCTTTTCAGGGATGTCAGGTCTTGTCACACACCAGAGCAATCATTCAAGAGAAAAACCCCATGTTTGTAGGGAGTGTGGGAGAGGCTTCACACAGAAATCAGTTCTGATCCAACACCACAGGACACACTTGGGGGAGAAGCCCTATATTTGTGAGGAGTGTGGCAGAGACTTTTCACGGAAATCAAATCTCATTAGGCACCAGAGGACACACACTGGGGAGAAGCCCTATGGTTGCCCAGAGTGTGGGAGATGCTTTACAGTGAAGTTCAATCTCATCACACACCAGAGGACCCACTCAGGGGTGAAGCCATATGCTTGCCCAGAGTGTGGGCGATGCTTTACAGTGAAGTTCAATCTCATCACACACCAGAGGATCCACTCGGGGGAGAAGCCCTTTGTGTGCAGGGAGTGTGGGCGAGGATTTACACAGAAGTCACACCTCATTGGACACCAGAGGATCCACTCAGGGGAGAAACCCTAATTTTTCATGGAAGTCAAGTAACTCATTAGCTTTCCATCACATCTCAACTGCCGTAGGACAGACGTAGCCCACACACTTCATACAGCTCAGAGGGCTGTTGAGGGGAGGTGCATTGTCCCATTATTCTTCCCCAAGAGTGTCATTAGTACAGAAGTAACTTGTTAAACAAATCCTCCACTTTCATGGCAAGAGATGTGATAGACAAACTATGTATTAGTTACTACAGGGATATCAACACAGAGTTACTCCATGTTTTTTTTTCAGTATTCTCTTCTAATAAATTGTGTTTCAGCACTAATTGGAAGCCCAGATACCTCATTTCCCATTTCAGTGAAAGTATAGAGTTCCAGGAGGGCTGTAGGGGACCCAGGCTCAGACCTAGAAATTCAACTCCTATAAATGTCTAAGTTAGGTTAGTGCCAGGGAAAGGGAGTTTAGACAGACTCACCAGGGAGGGTAATTTTCCTGTAGTCCTTAGAAGAGGGCACTTTTATCCTTATTAGGTGGGCCTTCAACTGCCTCTCTTGGCTTCTTTTGGCTCCTGTCCTGATTTACTTGGACCTCTGTAGCCTCAGAGGTAAAAGGTAGGCAGGGAGAGTGTGTGTGTGTGCGTGTGCGTGTGCGTGCGCGCGTGCGCGCGCGTATTTTCGTGTGTGTTCGTGAGCCTGATTCTGGCTGGGTACCCCATCTGCCTCACTCGCTGCTGCCTCTTAAGGGTCAGCATCTCATGGTGCACTTCAGTATATATGCTGTGCACCATGAGAGTCTCAGTGCTGCCCCCTCCAGCTGTGTTGTCACTACTTCTGTGCCTGTTTCCTAATCTGTACAGTGGAAAGGGTAACCCCAGCCTTTTTGTTTGATGTTCCAAGTTGAGGCAGAATCTGTCACAGGGGAAAGCAGAGATTGCAAGTCTCCTGCTAAATTTCTTTCAGTGGTCAAGTCCTCCAGGTTTCCCAGTGCTGGTCAAGGGACGACATGGAGACACTAGGGTCTTGGAACCAAATTCAGACATGGAGCAGACACCACTGCTTTCTCCAGTAGACTCTGCTACCCTGAGCAGGAGGCATGAGTTTGGGGGCATGCTTCCAGGCAAGTCGCCACCTCCTCCATTGAGCCTGGGCTGCCTCCTTTTCTCAACACGCAGGCAATTAGTACTGAGATAACCTGTGGAACAAGGCCCTTGCCCAGCCATTGCTGAGAACTGAGCCTGGTGACAGCATCTGCCTGAACTGTGTGCACCTAATCTGCATGCAGTGTTTGTGAAGCCCGTGACACGGGAACTTCTGTGGTGCACGCGCCTTGTCATGGCCCCCACAGGGTTTAATATACTGTTGACACCATCTCAGAACTCTTAATTATTGTATCATTAAACTCTTGTTTGTTTATCGAAGTCCTATGGGAAAATGCACATACTACAAACAGAAAAGTTATGTACAATCATAGTCATTCATGGCCACCCATTCTCAGACATTGTCCACAATGGCCCAAGAACACAGAATCCCCATGGGCCCAGTGGGTGGGAGTCAGGCAAGACTCAAGGTGAGAGCAGGGTAAACATCTATCTCCGTGTAAGAGAGGGTGCAGACAGCACCCTGATGTCATGCTTTTCTAAGGAACACAACTGACTTCATTACAAGGACAAGGCAAACACAGTCAGTGAGGAGCCTTATCATATCCAGTTCTGCGTGAGGAAGACCTAAACATGTCCTACCCTCTTCCTACTACAGTGGGTTCAGAAAAAGGGGAAGCCCAGACTCCATGACCCTGAATGGTGGCCTTTCTGTACTTCTGCTGCCAGGCTTGTGAAGAGCATCTACATAAACACTGTAGATTTCCATGATAGATGCCCGCTACTATTTTCTCTTTTGTTCATACTTTTCTAAAGGAAATTGTGTTTCTTGAGTTTTTTCCTTCCCTGTGCAACACCCCAAACCTTTCTATGTACTGTACTTCAGCATGGGCCATGAGCGAGGGCCAGAGTCCTGGTGTAATGCTGGCACAGGGGCTGGAACTGAAATTCACTGTGCTGCATAACCCATGCCTTCCAGCAGGACTGATACTGGAGCTCCGCTAGAAGGCCGAATGATTCGAGATGTGTAGAAAGAGGTCTGTTCCCTCTCCCTCATTCCACAAACCACATTCCTAGCGTGGCTGCAAGCCTCCAAGATGTCCCCCAAATCCACCTCCTGTCAACCCTGCCTGTGTACAGAGCTTCCTTCACACCATGGCTGACCTGTGTCATAAAATGGTATGCGGCACCCAGAGCTAAGTCATAAACAGGCACTTCTGTTTCAGCCTTATTTGCATAGTTCACGTGGTCTCAGGTTACCTTGTGCAGGGTGCTGGGTGTTTACATTCCCCTCTTACCTACCTGTCAGCAGCTGGCACCCATAATCCTCGGTTTGAAGAAGGAGTCCTCAAGGAGTGAGTTCAGCCTGACATGTGCTGGATTCTGAGTGTCTTGTACCTTAGCGGGCAGCTGAGGCCATTCTTCTGCCTATCTGATACTTGCTGCCTGCTGGGCCTCCAAGGCCAGTCCAGATACACCTGTTGGCTTGCCAACTCCTCCACCTGGCACTGTCATTGCTCCGTTCTGGGCAAGTTGATACCTTTGGGCAAAAAGGACACCAGCGGCCGAGGCAACAGGACAGCGTGGCCAGCTGTTTCCATCGTGCTATTCACTCTTTGACCACAGTGGCCATCGCAGCTATGACCAGCCCCACCTGGCTTCTGCTCTCATTGTCTGCCATTCAGGTAAGGGGCCTGCCCGCCGCCTTGGGGATCATAGCTGGGCAGGTGAGTGTGTCATTTGCCAGAATGGCCAGCCAAGAGTCCAGAACAGCTCACTGCTCCCCCACAGTAGGAGTCAGGCAAGGCTTTCTGACACTTGGAAGATTTGATTTGAATCCAAATGTTGCTCTCTCTGAACCAGGATCTGGGCCAGTCTTAATTACCTTACAAAGACTCTGACTTAGACCCAGAGAGCGGCAGTTGTGGATGTATGTCACCCACAGATGCTCCTTCATAAATCATACTACTTACTGAAGAAAGGTTTTTTTAAAAAAAATATATATTTAGCCCTGCCTGCTGTGTCTAGCTGACTAAGCATCATCCCATAAAATGAGTGGCGGCAGGTTCCATTCACAGCCAGGGCACCTGTGCAGAATGCGATTCAGTCTCCCCTCTTGGAGCAGAGGAGAGGAAAATGATTAATATTTTTTCTGTCATCAATTTTTCTCTCTCCCTCTCTCTCTGTCCCTCTCTCTCACCCCAAACTCAATAATCATGTCCTCGTTTGAGGATTAAAAAATGTTAATTTCTTCTTTTTTTTATTGTTGTTCAAGTACGTTTGTCTCTATTTTTCCAGCACCTCTACCCCCACACCCCAGCCATCCCCACCTTCCACCCTTGATCCTAACCCCTTTTGGCTTTGTCCATGTGTCCAAGGGTTCCTTGACAACCCTTTCCCCTTTTCTCCCCACTATTCCCTCCTACATCCCCTCTGGTTACTGTCAGTTTGTTCTTAATTTCAATGTCTCTGGTTATATTTTGCTTGCTTGTTTTGTTGATTGGTTCCACCTATAGATGCGATCATATGGTATTTGTCTTTAACCACCTGGCTTATTTCACTTAGCATAGTGTTCTCCAGATCCATTCAAGGTATCTCAAAGGGTAGGAGCTCCTTCTTTCACACTTGGTGGGAATGCAGAATGGTGCAGCCATGTGGAAAACAGCATGGAATTTCCTCAGAAAACTAAAAATAGAACTGCCTTTTGAACTGGCAATTCCACTACTGGGACTATACCCTAGGAGTCCTGAAACACAATTTCAAAAGAACCTATGCACCCCAGTGTTCATAGCAGTGCGATTTCCAATAGCCAAGTGCTGGAGGCAACCTGGGTGCCCATCAGTAAATGAGTGGATCAAAAAACTGTGGTACATTTACATGATGGAATACTACGCAGCAGAAAACATGTTTAAGAGTCAGTGGTTGTTAATGTCATCTCCGCAGAAAACTCCTGTAACATTTTGAAATTTGCATTTCAAAATGCAAATAAGATTTTCTGCTGTAGGCTGCATACTTGAGAGAAACATTTTCTTTTGATAATATGTGGTTTTTGTAAAAAAAAAAAAGTGAGTTTGGTAAATACAGCAGGGGGGAGCACCCATAATTCCTAAAGCAAACAGAACACCAATTTGCAGACCCTACCAGAGCTTTCTGTTCATCACACACATTGGCACAACTGCACCATTTTCATTCACAGACAGTACAATACCAAATATGGCTTTCTCAACAACCACTTTCCCTTACAAAATGTCTCAAACCCCTCCCTTCAGTGTCCCCATTAATATTGCACCCAACATCCTGGGGAAGGGGCCATGGTTTCACCAACCCCCTCTTGTTGGACAAGAATGGTGTTTTCAGAAGCAGTCTGAATAGCTCATTTTGTCCTAGTGCTGGTAGAGACGTGAGTGTGCAGTGTGCGATGCATTCAGGCTCAGGAAGTCTGTCCAGTTTCCTGCATTGAGGGGGAAAATGAATGCCCCAACTTCAGGCCTTGCACGATGTCAGTGTCCTCCTATCAGCCTTTGTCTCCTGGGGAAGGTGTTTCAAAATCCCTGAGGTAGTGATGGGCATGGGGAGTACCGTTCTCTGTGGAGCAGTGGAGAAACAGGTCACTGAGTGGTGGTTCTCAGGCTGGACCAGGGGCAAGGCTCTCTGTGCCTTAGCTACTTCCCTTCAATTTTGCAGGGTTTTGCCCAGATGGTGCCTTCTAATGTGGACTGCCAAGATGCTTGAGAAACAAGGGTTGATAATAGAAGATTAGCAACCAAAGTCCTTCCCGCAGGTCAGCAGGTACTGACAGAGCAACCCAGCTTACAGGACAGTTAGGCTTATGCTGTGGTCCATCTCTTCCTGTCCTTCTAGGAAGCTCTCTAGGCACACCAGATGGACATAATGATGTCCCCCAAAGCCCACCTTGGTCTTGAGAGGCAAAGTAGAGACTGAGTTATCCCCGCATCCACCACATCTACTTCTGAGAGAGTGACAGAGGCCTGGTCCCAAAAATATAGGTCAAGAATGACAAAGGGAAGACTATGGTCTCATTCGAGGAGACTGGTTGAAAGGCATTTGGACCTGATCGGGATCCTTCCTGGCAGGTTAAGTTTCTGTGTCATCCTCAGAGCAATTCAGAAGGGTGAGAAAGTTCAGGTTTTCTAGGCAGCACTGGCCTGAGCACTATTGAACCTCCTTACGTGTTTGTTGTAAGCAGGGAAACACAGCAGCTGCAGGTGACAACACCTCTGGACAGGAAGAAGCAATCCACAATGTTGTGAGTGTCCACTGTATGGATGGATTCAGGGGATGCTGGAACCAGCAGCGGCTATCTCATTTCCTAAATATTTCAGAGAGCCACTTGATTCTTTGAAGTTATTCATGAAATAATTTTTAAGCCCCTTTCACATTCCAGGGGTTAATAGGGTGGAGGTGGGTCGTCTGGGCACAGACCTGAGCCGTATGTGTGGTGGATGAGCTCTGTGCTTGAGGACAGGATCTGAGTCTCACTGCATATGACATTTCATGTAGTACAACAGTCTGAGCTCCGAGTAGACAGTAGGAGCTGACAAGGAATGAACAAATTCCCATGGGCTGCTTTCCTGTGCCTCCCACCTGCCACTGGCGCCCAGCACTGCTTTCTCTCCTATTCCTCTCTTTTCCGTCTTTGTAGTGGCTTTGTCCCTAAAGCAATCCCCAGTTCAGCAGCCAGCATCAGCCATCTCTTGGTGATGACATGAGGGGCGCAGCCACATCAGGTCCTTTCACAGACCAACATCCAGAGCCTTGGTCTGAGCCACCAGGATACACTTCCCACACCCAGCTCTTCCCTCTGCCTTGTGTTCTTGGCCCAGCTCCTAACAGGAGGCCAGTGTCCAGACAGGACTTCCCTGGCACTGTCACGGAAAGAAGGATAGAGGGCTTGGGAGCAGTGGGGCAGGTGGAGAGATGAGACATCAGACAGCCCTCAGGTCCCTGACGGTTTCATGTTAATGAGGGCCAGTGTACCCACAGCTATAGCCTTATCAGAAGAAGCCCTAAATGTTTCTATGTCAGTAAACAAATAACTTTGAAACTGTCACAATAATTTAGTGGATTATATTGCTTATATCACTCCATGCGCAGTAATGTTGTTGGTATGAAGTGGTAACACCTTGCATTTGAGATTTCCCTGCTAATTTGTATTGCCATGCTGGTTGTTAGCTGTTGAGATATCAACACCCCTCCCCTTAATCCCTGAAGGAACCACTAGGATTCAAGTCAGAGCAATGGACACAGCCAGCAATGAGAAGGCCTATAACGCAGCCATAGCTCACATCACCGGTGCCTCAGCACAACACGATAACCATCAACCAGCATGTAGGGATCATCAGTGTGCTCACTTCTGGGCCTGATAGACACAGTGGAGGACAGGAGAGGTCACTGTGTGGTGTTGTTGATGTGTGTGTGTCCCAGTTTGTCCACACAGACACCAGCCAATCAGAGAAAACAGCTACTGATCAGGGAAGCACCAGCCAATCAGACCTGTCACCTAGTATTAAGAAGAGAGTCCTGATTCGAATATGCCTCAAACTATCAGAAGAGGCACCTGCTGAAGATGGGTACTGCTGGTGCCCACATGCTGATGTTGAACCCTGAGCATAGTAAGCCCTAAGGCATCACGGAGTAAATCAGAAAGTGACCCGCAAGGTACCCCATCATAAGGGGGAAAATGAAATGGCTCTCCTTCCCACAAAATTAGGCCACTCTCTCTACTAAAAACAGAAAACACTACCAGCACTGCTCCCTGTATGCACTGAACATATAACTAAAGGCTTCCCAGGACCTGTTATCTGGGAATATATTGATCACATTCCAGTTTCCTTGGGCCAGTTTTGGGAGGCAATGGTCACAGATCCCAAAACTTTGGTTCTGTGTGGAGCGATGGGTCAAGGTGGAAGTAGAGCCATGGAGCCACCTGTCATCCTTGCCTTGAACACGTCACAGGACCTGATCCAGAAGCTAGTCATTTCATGGAGAGGATGGTCTTCCTAGGTGGGTGTACAATGGTTCCTCATCTTTGGGTAGCACAGCGTAGATGGATCAAATCTTTCCCTAATGCCCCATGCTGGACCACCGCCTGCCTGTCTGCAGAGCATGCCTGTGTGAGCCCCAGTGATTCAAGCTGCCAAGCAAAGGTGATAACTTAAGTTCTACAGTGACAGATACACTCACATTCTCCAATAGCAACGTCAACCCCCGAGTCTTCAGCCTGACCGTGTCTGGCCACGGCCAGTCTATGTCCCATGAACTACATTCCTCGATGGTTCATGCATCACTCTGCTGAGCTGCATCGTCTCCCAGGCCCATGATCTTTAGCCAGGTGTCTCATTAGAACCCTCAGGGCCACTCTGGAACACACTGTCTGACTCTCTGTCCCTGGGCAAGGGTGGCTTCTGCCCACTTGAAGGGGGAGATAAGTGCAGCAGGCAGAGTCCATAACAAAAAAACAGAAGGGGTTGTCCTGGAAGCAGGGGAGGTGCTGTGACACCAACCACCGATTCCCATATGAGTGGCTTCAGGGGTGAGCACAGACATGCTTCCTGTGAGACTCCAGCTGCAGTGACACGTGGGTCTCCCTGTGGTCAGTGTTGTGCAGACAGCAGCCAGGCTGGCCAAGTTCTCAGGTCTCTGTCATGGTCTTGGTGGACCAGGAAGTATCTCCAGTTCCAGGTTACTGAGCAGCATGTGCTGCACATTTTACCTGCATGATCGCAGCTCCATGAGGGAGAAACACCATCGGCCACATGCCCAGAGATGTCAGCAAGAGTGGTTCATGAGTACAACTGGACCATTGCTCCCGTCACACAGTCCAGACACAGAGGCCCGGTTGTCAGGCAGCCCAGCAGCAGCGCTAGGCACACAGCTTCCTCTGTCTTTCCCTTCCATTTCCTGTGCCTGTGTTTTGTCCTCCTGCTGGTGAGGGGCTCCTGCACATCCAGCACCACTGAGGTTCAGTCACAAAGACGGAAAGGGAGGAGGGCTGGAGCCATGCAGTCTCTCTCTACCGGGATCCCCACCAGGGACACTTGCGCTTTGACCTCCTGGACCAGAATGTGGTGCATGGCAACTCCTGGACCGAAGGGGTTTAGGATGCACAGGTTAGAGCTCAGAGGTAACACAGTGACAATGGCAGAGCTGGCACGGGACCCTTTAGGCCCGACGCCCGTGCTTGCTCTGTACCAACCCACGACCCTGCCAGAAGCACAGGGACATTCCTGGGTGAAGCCTGCTGGCCACATGGGCCTGGCCTCCTCATCTGCCCTTAAAAGGCTCTCTCCTAGGCCTCTGCGTCTTGTGCTCAACCGGACATGAGATCTGGATTCCAGGAGCTTGCCCTGCTCAGCCCTACCAGTAGTGACCCGAGGCCACCTGGGTAGGGTGTGAGGCCTGCAGCCCTCAGCTGTTCTCCTCTGAGGAAGGGATCCTGTCCCTTGGTGTGAATTCCAGGGTCATGTTCAAGGCCGAGTGCCTTCGACTGAAGTCCTGACTGTCCACTTCTCTGTTCTGTGCTCCTCCTCAAAAGCAACAGTGGCACCCGCTCCTTAGGTGCTGTCCACGTTAAGGAATTCATTTTCCTCCAGTCAGCTTTAACCTGCAGTGACTCGGACCACAGCACACAGACAGGCCGGGGGGATGTTCATCTGACCTACTGAGTTTACCATCCATGGAGAAAGGAGCCGTGATTTTTGTCACTCCAGAAAGGGGGGTGTTTGAGGACCACGGTAAGTAATGTGTGCAATGGGCAGGCACCGAGCGTGAAGCTAGATTGTAACTCAGTCCCATCGGACCTCCCCAAACCTACTATCTCTGTTTGAGGAGATGTTCCCAAATGTCAAAATTTCTTTTGAACTGGCAGACTCTGATTGCCTCGCCTTCTGTGATTGTGAAGTCCTCCCCTCTCTGAATGAAGCCACAGTTTGTGTCCTTTGATAGCTAGGCAGAAATGCCGGGACACAGCCTTTAGTAAGGGTCCATGCCCTTACTCCCAGTAACAGAAATGTGGAGGCATATCTGGTCACTACTCTCTTGCTAAAATGGCCATGAGCAGTAAATCTAACACTGCTCCCAAGGCAACGGGTGCTGAGGTCAGGGTCCAACCTGGGGCTGTAAGGTCTTGAAGCTGAACTCTACTTATTATCCCACAGCCCTGACTTAGGACACAGACGTTATCTCCCTGGGAAACAGAGTCAGAGGGCCCCTGACTTGGAGGTCGGGAGCACTGGCTTTAGGAGACTGTCCAGGCCAAATGTTGGGCTCCCTTCCCTACAGGGCTGAGAGCCAAGTCAGCACCTGAAGGTCTGCAGGCGCAGCTTTGCTTTTTTTTTTTTTTTCCTTTGATTTTTTTCTTTTTATTTTTTTAAATTTTATTTTACTTTTGTTCAATTACAGTTATTTGCATCCTCTCCCCTCCCCTCTTCCCTTCCCCTCCAGCCCCCTTCCCCCACCCCCAGCGTCCCTCCTCCCTCTTAGTTCTGTCCATTTGTCCTTTACAGTGGTTCCTGAAAACCCTTCTCCCCATTGTCCCCTCTCCTCTCTCCCCTGTCTATCATTAGACTGTTCTTAATTTCAATGTCTCTAGTTATGTTTTGCTTGCTTTCTGCTTTTGTTGGTTATGATCCGGTTAAAGGTGAGATCATATGGTGTTTGTCCCTCACTGCCTGGCTTACTTCACTTAGCATAATGCTCTCCAGTTCCATCCATGCTGTTGCAAAAGGTATAAGCTCCTTCTTCCTTTCTGCTGCATAGAATTCCATTGTGTAAATGTACCATAGTTTCTTAATCCATTCATTTGTAGATGGGCACCTAGGTTGTTTCCAGCACTTAGGAGAAAAGGGAACCCTACTGCACTGTTGGTGGGAATGCAGACTGGTGCAGCCACTGTGGAAAACAGTATGGAACTTCCTCAGAAAATTGAAAATGGAACTGCCTTTCGACCCAGCAATTCCACTACTGGGATTATACCCTAAGAATCCTGAAAAACCAATTCAAAAGAACCTTTGCACTCCTATGTTCATAGCAGCAC